>JACCIX010000582.1:0-120798 GCA_025506515.1 Flaveria trinervia | reverse complement strand
TGTCAATACAATTTAAGCCCTCCCGAGGCATAAAAGAAGCATTTTCCATGGGATCCCGAAACCACCAGCCACCCCGACCATTGTTTATTCTTTGAGGTACCATTCTGACAAAAGAATTGAGAATGTGTGGACAGATGAGTTGAATAATACAGGGACTGATAAGCTAAGCGAGGTTCCCCTGTTACAAGAATTCTCTCTAAAATTTTCTAAGTGTAATTCCTTTCGAAGAGAAATAACCTTTGGAAGACATTCTCATATATTCCGAAGCAAAATTTCTCAAAGGATAACTTTCTTCTCGGAAGAATTTTTGGCCTCAGATGAAGCGATTGATTGTATATCAGATCTACTTCCGAAACTTACAAATTCTCTATTCGGAAGCAACTCTAACCTTCGGAAGCAAAGTTTTGGCTTCGGAAGTAAGAATTGCCTTCGGAAGACAAGTTACCTTCGGAAATGTTTTACACTCGGAAGTGAGATTTCACTGTGTAACGTAAATCTCTTGGGCCCCACACTGTAAAAAGAAAAGATTTTGTTAATGATGTTGGATTATTTAACTAATTTTAACCTTACTGCCACTTTCATTTCTTCCACTAAACCATCACATCACTTTATCCTCACCCCCTTTACCGCCTTTCCACAATCTTTTAAATAATCTCGACTATTCAGTTTCATTTTCTTACTTGCAAATTTTACTGCTCTAGAAATTTCTCCTCTCCAACTTTACCCCAGCTCAAATCATCCCCATTCACCTTTCCAAATGGCATTCAATCCTCAGCACAACCAAGTCGCACTTCTTGATTCTTCAAAAGATGTTGACTTCTCAGACATCATCTCCTTTCTAATCCAATCTTCTTACTACACCGCTTTGACTGTAAACCCCACAATTTACTCAAACCATATGTCTGAATTTTGGGCAAATGGTCAGATCGAAACCCTAAATGGGGTTCGTGTCATTCGATCGAGCATCTATGGCCAGGAGTTGGTCATTTCTGAACAGATCATCAGGGAGCATCTAGAGCTTCATGATGAGGGCGCTCCATGAAATTCCCCAAAGCAGATTTGGACAATTCTTATCTCCAAATGGGATATGGTGGAGACGTTAGCAGGTCAACTGTCTACAAATTTAACTTCTCTTACAAATGGAAGTTCTTGCTACACGTGGTTCTTCACTACTTGTCGAATAAATCTAGGGGATGGGATCAAATCCCGTATGAACTTGGGTGCCTAGTTCATGGGTTGGTGAAAAGCCTCCGCTTCAACTATTCAAGATTTGTGCTGATTAACCTCATGGGAAATCTTCAAAAGGACACATTCTTCATGTATCCCAGTTTCTCCAGCACATAATCAACTGCGAGCTGGACCAGAGCAAGCTTGTCTGTGCAGCTGTTTTGACTGCTCCTTAAGTGAGGCCAACCATCTTCAAGACTTTGAAGAAAATGTCCACCAACTTCATCGGAAGAGATACTGCACTTCTTCCAGGTATGATTGAGCCAATGGCTCCTGGTGACATCCCTGTTAACCCCACAGGTGATGAACCCACACCAGCAACTACCCTCACTTTACCAAATCTACCTTCTCCAACCATTACCTTTACTTATCAGAGACGTCCCAAACAAACCCTTGTTCAATCTTCTCTAATTGAACAAGCTCCTCATGTTCTACCCAAAAAGGCTAGAGTGGAACAAAGGGCTCCCACTCAGCTTGAGGTCCAACCATCCTTCACAATTGACCTCAATATGGGTCTTGAGTCTCCTCAGTCTCAGACCCATGAGCCCGAAACCCAAGCTGAAAGCCCTCAAGGTGAGTCTCTATACTCCCCTGAGCAGCCAAAAAGGGACAGCCCTATCATAGGCTCAATGCCTTTAGACATTGATCAAAGTCTCGGGTCATTAGGTTTCACTTCCATATCCTTTACTAACCTTTTAATTGGAACTGATGAAGAGATTATGTCTCTTAAGGGCAATGAAGTTGATCCACAACACCCTCTCAAGGATCAACAGAGCCCAAAGAGATTCTTATCTCTAGCCCCCATCAGCAAACCTTTACTGAGGTGAGTCCCACTGATGTAGAGGGGAATCATGTAGATTCAGCTGCCACTACTAAAGGAGTCTCAATGGATCCTCAGGACAGTGGTAACATCACTGAGACTGAATCTACGGCAACCATGCCCTTTGATGACTCTGAAAGAGACATCTTTGATCAAGGGAAACCAGGGTGCCAAGAAACCATATCTGGTGGTGAGGATGAACACAAAGGTATGTTACCTCATCTCCCCGTGATTCTTCAAAAGAAGATGAGGGAAGAATGCAACTTACCATTCAAGACTTACTTTCTAAAGTCTCAAATCTTGAATCCAAGGTTAGGACTTTAGAGGATAGGTCTGCCACTCAGCAACTTGAGATTGAAAATCTCAAGGCCAAACTAGCTGAGAAACAGATTGAGAGGTCTGTTAGGCATGTACCAACTCAGGTCTCCTTGACATCTTCCTCTAGCTCATCAAGCTCTCAGGATGATGCTACCAAAAAGGGGGAGAGTGCTCAGAGACAAAGTCAAAGACAAGAGGAAACCCAAAGTCAAGCTCTCACTTCCTTGAGATCAAAATATCCTATGCAACAAGCTTCAATTTTCCCTAAGCCTCCTCCAGTTGTCATTCAAGTGGATCAAAGGATGCTCCAAGATCTCAATAGGTTCTTTAACAAGTTCCCATTGGAATCTCTTATAGAACAGCCAAGTCCTGATATGTCTGTGATCTACTTCGGAGCTCAAGAGCTTCGGAGGTTAAATGCACTTCTACCACTATTGAGGAAGTTGGTCAACCTAAGGTCCAAGTGGAACCTATGATTAACTTTGAAGGGGAAACAAGGACTGATGGCCCAGCAACTGAAACAGTTGGGACAAACAGTGTATTTTCACAGACTTCCAAAGCACAATTCAAAGCCTCGAAGAAATTTTCAAACTTCCGAAGCTGAGATTCCTGTTGCGGAAGGACTATTCTCATTACCGATGATCTAATAGTCACAGATGCAATCCTGGAACTTGCATCTGAGGTTAATAGGGAGGATTTTCTCACTCAACCTTTAGCTCTAACATCAGCATTAACTCTAGCTCCCATCTCTACTACTCAACCTGAATCTTCATCCAAGAACCCCCAAAGTCTAGTACTTCCGAAGACCTCAAAGGAAAGAGGAAGATGACTTGGAAGAGCTTCAGGAGGAAGAAAGGTTGGAGAAACTCAAAAGAAAAGGTAGGCTGACAACTAGAAAACTGCTAGCTGCAAGTACCAAAGCAGCAGCCAACCAGGAGGCGGTCAACAACCGAAAAAGGGTAGAGATTATCGATAGACTTGTTAGTCTAGAAGCTGCAACTGAAGATGTACTCCTGCTACCATTAGAGAAGTTAATAGAGCTGGAAAAGGCAACCTTGCTTCTAAAACAACAAAAAGAAGAAGCTGCAAGGTAGCCTTAGAAGAAGAAAGGGAGAGGAAAGAAAAAGAAGATGATCTACAGCTCAAGAGGGAAAGGATAACTTTCCTAACCTCCAGAGGTTTCTCTCAAGAAGAATTATCTCCACATAACAATGATACGATCTTATGGCTCTTCAACAAAGAGCAAGATCAAATGGAGAAAGAGAGAAAGAGAGCTGAAAGGAAAAGCTATTGCAGAAGAAGAAGAAGGAAGAGAAAGCAGGACTGACTGCTGCCAAGAAAATAGGTGAGAAGGCCTGGATGAAGAGCTATCTCAAAGCTCATGGCTTCTCTGGCAGGCAGGTGGGTCCTATGTCAGAAAAGACTCTCCAGCGACATGTTAGTGACATTAAGGCTGACATTCGCGCGGGGAAAAGGAAGGAGATGTATAGAAGGGGACAGGGGATGACCTTCAAAGCAACCACTCAACCCAAACTCCAAACTCAACCACAACCTGAACCTATACCCTTTTCACTCCCCATCAAAACCGAACCAACCACTGAACCATACACCCTTGAACCTACACCATCACCCCTACCAACCCTTCACCTCAACCACCTAAACTACTCATCCTCCAACCCAAAACTCTAGCCAGAACCCAAACACTCACCTACCCATCAACCTATCAAACCATCCCCTCAGCCTCCTAAACATCTCTCCTTAGAAGAATTCAAGGCAGTCAAGACAAAGCTCATAATATGCATAACTCTGAACGATATCTCCTGTGAGGAGGATTCTGTCAAATTGACCTATGTTGACGGATCCTCAAGTTCCCTCACTAGAGATCAATTTCTTGATCTACCCAGAGGAACATTGGACCAAGCTGCAAATCTCCTTGGCCTCAATTCAGACACTTTGAATGAGGAAGAAAAGAAGTTAAGGAGAAGGATGGTGACTCTACTGGATACCAAGAAAAGTGACCGGGTGCCAAGACAACCTCTTGCACCTAGAAAGAAGATCATCCAGTGGAGGTTCGAAGACTCTTCTCACAACTTTGTTGTTGAAAGAGAGAATGGAGAGCTCAACAGGATGAGTACCACATCTCTGCTACACTTAAGCAGATTTGACATTGCTGAGTTAGCAGAGAAGACATTCTCTAACCCTTCAAACTCTGATGTAGCTACCCATATCAGAAATCATCTAGGCAGTCTTCATATGGCCGAGCTAACTGCTAGAAGCAAGGTTGAAGAAGAGTTGAAACTAAGAGAGGAGGAGGAAAGGAAGGGATCGGCAACTAAGGCAAAGCCTTTTTACAAATGGTTGAAGGTCCTGAACTTGAATCCATAGTTAGATGGGAGTATGACTATAACTCCCATCAACTAACTCTTTTAGGGGGACACAACAAAAGGTACATGTCATTCAGAGTGATAGACTGGATCTCCTATCCACCAATGACTTGTACAAGCTTCTCAGGACCACTTCAGGGAAGAACAAAGAGACAGACAAATATGTTTTGTCCCTGGTGCTGAAAGCTTTGAGAAGCAGAAATAAGTGAGGTTTTGGTAGCATCAGCCTAGGGGGAGTTTGTTGGATCTAGAAAGGCTGGTGCAACCAAAACCAAGTCACTTAGAAGATTTTGGTACAACAAATAAAGGACTTCCGAAGCAAGTGTGGAACTTCCAAAGGAAAAAGGAGCTCTTCGAAGACAAAGTGTAAAACTTACTTCCGAAGGAAAAGTTCCAACTTCCGAAGACAAAGAACCTACTTCCGAAGTTCAAAACTTAGAAAGAAAGATCTGAAGTCAACTTTCGAAGTATATAAGTCCTCACACCTCGGAAGTATAGAAGCCTCTTCCGAAGTATAAGTGGCTTCGGAGGAACTTGTTCTTCCGAAGCCAACTACCTTCGGAAAACACTGCTATTATCCAGTGGACATAAGTATGGTCTCCCTGACACTCCGCTGCAAATCTCTGAGATACTGCATGGCGTTTTCTCAAAAGCCATGTAGTTGACCATACTTTAATCCACTGTTTACCTTTTTATGTTAGTACAGTTGCCATCTTTAGTTGGTGACAAAAGGTAAGTCATGGACATGTCATGACTACCATATCTTAGATAATACTTTATCTAAGATACCTTAACTTTAGCATTATAGTATATGCTTTAGTCTTAGGTTTCCAGCTGGTATCAAAGTATATCTGGCTATAGGATCTAGTATATATAGTCTCTCATTGTAACTCATGTATCATGCTTGTAAGAGTCTTGTAATATCTTGATTTGAGAAGTAATATATACAAGTGCCCTGAAAATTATTTATGTGTGTTCCTTTACTATTATTATATTATTATCAACTCTTGTAAAAGACTTCACTTCATCTGAGTTGAGTGTTTCTATAAGTGAGTTTGAGAGAAATCCAAGTGTCTGAGAGAAGAAGACTGCTTCGGAAGAAAAGGTGGTGAAGGCTTATACGAAAAGAAAGAAGCTTTGGAAGATGGCAACACTGCAAAAGCTTCAACAAGCTCATCCTCCAAGATCAACCAAAGGATGGACTGGAAGATCAAGGAAGATGTTGCAGCCCAAACCTCTTCTTCAAAGACCTCTATTGAACCCCCATACATAACATTTGGTTCAATTATGTCATTATCTCTGGAAGAACCCAAGACCAGCAAGGCTTGGGCTTCCATACAAAACTAACAATCTCATCTTATGTGTAGGGACATCCATATGACAAGAACGACAATGTCTGGATTGTAGACAGTGGATACTCCAGGCACATGTTAGGGAACAGATCTCTCCTTCAATAGTTTCAGAACTATGATGGAGGCCCTGTCCAATTTGGAAGTGAGGCCGGAGGATATATTTCTGGCAGAGGGAGTATATCCAATGGAAAGTTAAAGGTTGACAAAGTTCACTTTGTCAAACAGTTTAAACACAATCTGTTAAGTGTTTCTCAATTTCGTGATCAAAAGCACGAAATGCTTTTCATAAAACATGAGTGCATTATCCTCAAACCAGGGATGACAATTCCTTTGGAATTGGTGCTTCTTAGATCTCCCAGGAAAGGGGATATGTACAAGCTAGATATGAACAATGCTTCCCCAATGGGTGAAGTATCATGCTTTCTTTCCAAAGCTGATAATGATGAGTCAACACTATGGCATAAACGTATGTGTCATGTAAATTTTAAGACAATGAATAAATTGACTAAAAATAACTTGGTACATGGTTTGCCTAAAAAGGAGTTTTTCTACAAAGATACAGTGTTGCATGCCTGAAAGGGAAACAACATAGGACATCTCACGAATCCAAATGTGTTAACTCTATCACTACTCCATTACATTTATTGCACATGGATCTTTTTGGTCCCACAAGTATAATGAGCATTAGAAGGAAATCATATTGCCTTGTGATAGTTGATGATTTTACAAGATTCACATGGGTATTCTTTTTAAGAACTAAAGATGAATTGCTCTAACAATAAAATCTTTTATTCTTAAAATAGAAAATCAAATTGATCACACGGTTAAAATCATTAGAAGTGATCAAGGGATTGAGTTTAAGAACTTCGTTCTTGACTCATTTTGTAACTCAAAAGGGATTGCCAGACAGTGTAGTGCTCCAAAACTCCTTAACAAAATGGTGTTGCTGAGAAGTGGAACATGACACTTATTGAGGCTGCTCGAACTATGTTAGCTTATTCAAAACTACTTCTAACATTCTGGGCAGAGACAGTCAGCACTGCATGCTATGTGCAGATTAGAGTTCTTGTAGTTAAGCCCCATGGAAAAACCCCTTATGAGCTATAGAACAAGAGGCCACCGTTCATTGGCTTTCTAAGGTCCTTTGGCAGCAGGTGTACCATACTTACACAAAAGACAATTTAGCAAAGTTTGCTAAAAAGTCGGATGATGCTATCTTTGTTGGGTACTCTTCTAGCTCCAAAGCTTATAGAGTATACAACATTAAGAATCAACAATTTGAGGAATCATCCAATATAGTTGTTAATGAGCACACTCCTTGTGTTAGGGGGAATGGTCCTGATCATATTTTTCATTTAGAATTGTTTCCAAACTATTCTAAACCTTATGTGAGAATGTTTCAGTTGGAACAGGAGCTCAAAATGATGCTGATGCTACTGTCGATGATCAACTATTTGAGCTATCCAGAGCTAGTCCAAATTCTCCAAGAGTTGCAATAAATGAAGTTTCCACCATTCACAGATCTGATAGCTTGACCATATCAAGGAATAGTGAAGCTTCTACAAGTGAATAACTTATTGAGCCTCAAAACTCATCAGCTAATCCACCACAACACCAGGCAGAAGGAAGTAGTGTTTTGAAGGAACAGGATACTCTTTATACTACTTCACTGCCAACCATTGATGATGTTTCTCACTCATTAATCAGTCCTCATTGAATGATTTTGAAACAGTAGCTGGACAGAGTGGTCCAGTTCCTGAGCAGAATATGTCCAACCTGGACCTATCTCTGCAACTGGAAGTGATTCCTCGCCTTAGGATTCATAACACTCATCCTGCTGAGAACATCATAAGGGATGTCACTAAGGGTGTGAGAATAAGTGGACAGACTCATGATGGGAATGTCTGCTTGTACTCATGCTTTCTATCCCAGATGGAACCCAAGAAGATAGAAGATGCATAAAAGATAGTAGATGCTTGAATCGATGCAAGAGGAGCTGCTTCAATTCAAGAGACAAAAGGTATGGAACCTATGTCCGCTACCATCTAGTCAAGTACCAATAGGCACTAAATGGGTTTTCAGAACAAGAGAGATGATAGAGGCTTGATCATTAAGAACAAAGCAAGGCATGTTGTTCAAGGATACACCAAGAGGAAGGAATAGATTATACGGATGTCTTTGCACCAGTTGCAAGACTTGAGGCAGTTAGGATCTTCCTTGCTTATGCTGCATCCAAGGACTTCACTGTCTATCAACTTGATGTCAAGTGTTCATTTCTGTATGGGGATATAGATAGGGAAGTCTATATATGCCAACCTCCAGGATTTGAAGACCCACAACACCCCAACTATGTGTGCAAATTGGATAAAGCTCTATATGGGCTGCACCAAGCACCTAGGCTGTGGTATGAGACTCTGTCTTAGTTTCTTCTGAAGAACAGCTACACTAGAGGTACCATTGACAAGATTCTCTTCATCAGAAAGTCTGGAAAGGACATCTTGCTCGTTCAAGTCTATGTTGATGACATCATATTTGGTTCTTCAAATGACCAAATGTGTAAGGACTTTGAGGGCATTATGCAGAAAAAGTTTGAGATGAGTTCCATAGGAAAAATGGACTTTTTCCTTGGAATTCAGGTAAGAAAATGAAGGAAGGGTTCTTAATTAATCAATCTAAGTATGTCTCTGACATCTTAGAAAGTTTTGAAATGAAGGATTGCAAGCCTGCCAAGACACCCATACCCAGAAACCATAATCTCCATCCTGACCTTGAGGGGGTGGATACTGATTAACATCAGTATAGGGCAATCATTGGTTCTCTGATGTATCTTACTGCCAGTAGACCTAATATAATGTTTGCTACTTGCATTTGTGTAAGATATCAGGTTGCTCCAAAGGTGTCTCACCTAGCTGCTGTTAAGAGAATCCTTAGATACCTCAAAGGAGCACCTAAACTAGGTCTCTGGTATCCCAGAAACAATGATTTTAATCTCTATGGATACTCTGATAGTGACTATGGTGGCTGCAATATTGACAAGAAATCAACATCAGGAGGATGTCAATTTCTTGGTGGAAGGATCATCTCATGGCAATGTAAGAAACAATCCTGTGTCTCTACATCAACTGCTGAAGCTGAATACCTTGATGTTGCTAGCTGCTGTGCTCAACTGCTATGGATACAGAATCAGATGATAGACTATGGATTCAATTTATGAGTACTCCTATCCATATTGACAACAACAGTGCTATCTCCAATACTGAAAATCCGGTGAAGCACTCCAAGACAAAGCATATTGACATCAGGTACCAATTCATTAGAGATTATCATAAGAAAAATCTTATTAAACTAATCAAAGTTGACTCAAATGAACAATATGCTGATTTGTTCACCAAAGCTCTCGATGAGCAAAGATTTAAGTATCTCATAACAGTTATTGGGATGATAAACATTGATTAGATCACCTCTTTTGAAAACCTTTTAATATGTAATGTCTTCTGTCAATACAACTTAAGCCCTGTTACAAAAGATCTTTCTAAAATTTTCTAAGTGTAAATTTCTTCCGAAGGAAATTAACCCTCGGAAGTTATTTTTATATCTTCCGAAGCATAATTTCTCAAAGGATAATTTTTCTTCTTGGAAGAGCTTTTGGTCTCGGAAAAAGCGATTGATTACATATCAGATCTACTTCCGAGGTTTACAAACTCACCATTCGGAAAGAAACTCTAACCTTCGGAAGCAAAGTTTTTGCTTCGGAAGTAAGAACTGCCTTCGGAAGACAAATTACCTTCGGAAATGGTCTACATCGGAAGAAAGATTCTACTGTGTAACCTAGTTCTCTTGGGCCCCACACTATAAAAAGTAAAGATTTTGTTAATGATGTAGGATTATTTAACTGATTTTACCTTACCACCACTGTCAATTCATCCACTAAACCGTTACATCACCTTATCCTAACCCCCATTACTGCCTTCCCACTCTCTTTTAAATAATCTCGACTATTCAATTTCATCTTCTCACTTACAATTTTAACTGCCCTAGAAATTTCTCTCCTCTCCAACTTTACCCAAGCTCAAAATCATCCACATTCAACTCTCTCCAATGGCACTTAACCCTCAGCACAACCAAGTCACACTTCTTGATTCTTCAAGAGATGCTGACTTCTCTGAAATCATCTCATTTCTCACCCAATCCCCTTACTACACTACTCTTACCATTAACCCCACTGTTTACTCCAACCAAATGGCTAAATTTTGGGGAAATGGTCAAGCCGAAACCCTAAATGGGATTTGTGTACTGAGGTCCAGCATTTGTGGACAGGAGTTGATCATTACTGAACAACTCATCAGGGAGCATCTCGAGCTTCATGATGAAGGAGCTCCTACTGAATTTCCTAAGGCAGATTTGGATAACACCTACATCCTAATGGGATATGGTGGAGACATAAGCAGGTCGACGGTCTACAAGTTCAACTTTTCCTACAACTGGAAGTTCCTCCGGCATGTTGTTCTCCACTGTCTATCAAACAAGTTCGGAGGCTAGGATCAAATTCCATATGAACTAGGATGGTTAGTTCATGGACTGGTGAGAGGCCTACGCTTTAATTACACACGATTTGTGTTCACCAATATGATTAGGAATCTACAATGGGAGAAATTATATATGTGTTCTAGATTCATTCAACACATCATCAACTATGAGTTGGACCAGAGCATGTTTGTCTGTGCAGCTGCTCTGACTGTCCCCCACATGTAGCTTACCATCTTCAAGACCTTGAAGAAGGTGTCCACCAACTTCACTAGAAGGTACACTACTCTGCTTCCAGGTATGATTAAGCGCATATGTAAGGCCCTGTTCCCGGGACGCTTACAACTGGTCAACCATTGCACATAAAACATACATTTACAATTATTTTAAATAAACATTTGTAGCCGAAACATTCAAAAATGGAATTTCATTTCTTCATAAAAACCTTTGCAAAATAATGCATCGTTTGTCGGTTACAAAAATTCATTGTTGTATTACATCACAAAAGCTTTATATAAATGGATGCCATCTAAAAGAGTTGAGCAGCTTCCTCGTGCCATCCTCAGCAACATCACCTGCCAACTGGAAACACATAAAAGTTAGCATTGCTGAGTGAGTTCTAGTTTTATAACAAAACATACTTTATTTTCATAAAACCGTTCTTTCCTTTCTTTCAAATCATACTATACTTTACATTCGTTCGTGATCATACATCATACGTACATACAGATATCTTCTTTAATCTTTCATGCCTCATTCTTTACTTTTCCTTCCTGTCATCCATAAACTCTTCCCTTCTGTTCATGGTACTGAACATAGGCCCATCATAGACCTTCTATAACGGTGCATCACACCTCGTGGTCACAGTACCTAGGGTAAAGTTTAGGTTTACTATGCAATACCTTTCTGTTCATGGTTCTGGACCTAGGCCTCTCATAGACCTTCTATAACGGTGCATCGCACCTCGTGGTCACAGTACCTAAGGTATGAATGTACATGTACCATTGCCATAAGCAATACCTTTCTGTTCATGGTTCTGGACCTAGGCCTCTCATAGACCTTCTATAACGGTGCATCACACCTCATGGTCATAGTACCTAAGGTATGAATGTACATGTACCATTGCCATAAGCAATACCTTTCTGTTCATGGTTCTGGACCTAGGCCTCTCATAGATCTTCTATAACGATGCATCGCACCTCGTGGTCATAGTACCTAAGGTATGAATGTACATGTACCATTGCCATAAGCAATACCTTTCTGTTCATGGTTCTGGGCTTAGGCCTCTCATAGACCTTCTATAACGGTGCATCGCACCTCGTGGTCACAGTACCTAAGGTATGCAGAAATAGTTCTATGCAAATGGTCAATCACAAAGAAAGGCCTCGATGTGCATGCCATGCCTACAAGGCTATCATTACTTTCATTACCTGTTAGTGCATGCACTCTTACTTCATGTTCCTCTTTCATTATCTTTCACTTTACGTCACATAATACTTCGTTCATTCATTAACATAACACGTAAAATCATAAGAAAGATAAACATACATCATCACAAGGAACATAAACATATCATTCACACATCGTCATGCAGGGCACCTTACATACATAACATACATCATGTATAACCATGCAACATCATCATCATGCATAAGCATCAATCACAATACATTACATGCCCAACATACCATCTATGACCTCAAAAGTCAACTTTCAAAACCCCCGGGAATCTCCTAGCTCAAAGCCTACATTACCTCTTTTTCCCCAAAAAGTCAGAATTTTACTAAGTGTTCGTCCGCATTGACACTACCGCTCATCCGTATTTGATTTCCTTCATCCGCATTAACTTACTCTATCTGCATTGGTTTCCTTCATCCGCATTAATTTACTCTATCCGCATTTTCCATCCGCATTTGCCATCCGCATTTGCCTAACTCCTCCGCATTTCCATACTTAGGCAATGCTCATCCGCATTGACCTCATCCGTATTGACTTTCTTTGCTCATCCGCATTCCCACACTTGGTCAATGCTCATCCGCATTGACCTCATCCGCATTGACTTACTTTGCTCATCCGCACTTCCACACTTGGTCAATGCTCATCCGCATTGACCTCAACCGCATTGACCTACTTTGGTCATCCGCATTTCCTTGTTTCATCACTTATGCAGATTCTAAAACTTAACTTATGAGCCTTAAACATCAGATTTCAATTCACCATTCATCATGCTCTAATCTTAAATCTTACCCTCTAAGCCTTAGAAACATCATCATACATCAACAAACATGAACATAATCACATCATAACATCACAAAATCATCACATCATAACATCACAACATCATCATATACACATTCAAGCATACGGGTCCGAAACCCAGTTAAATCGAAACATACATTCATGCATTTCCAGCCCCAAAATCAGTTAAAAACCAGTAAAAGAGGGGTTCTAGAATTAACCTTTGTAGCTTTTGAGTATGGCTTCCTCCAAACTCATTTGCAATTGAATTCAACTGCTTAGAACCCACTAAAAACATGCCCGAACACATACAAACACACATAAGCATAAACCCGAGGATATGACCAATCAAGAACACCATAAAAGCATGAATTCTTACCTTGAATTCAAATTCTTTCTTCTTTTTCTTCTTCAAACTCGAGCTCTGGTCTTTCTCTTTCTAAAATCCGAACTCCAAAAGTGAAAAGTGGCATGGCATGGGCGGCCATGCTACTTTTTACACCCACTTTTCAAACATTTTGTCCTTTTGGACACTTTTTAACCCTAGACTTAGGTTTTTTATTTTCATTCGTTTCTTTCACTTTATTCATCTTTCTTGTCTAAAAATAGCTTGGTGTTACAACATAGCTTCTGGTGACATCCCTGTTCACCCCACAGGTGATGAACCCCACCAACAACCACCACCATAATGCCTACACTGCCTTCTCCTCCCATCACCATCACATATTAAAGACGCCCCAAACGAACCTTGTTCAATCTACTCTGATTGAACAAGCCCCTCCTGTTCAATCCAAAAAGACTAGAGTGGAAACATGGGCTCCCACCCAGTCTGAGGTCTCTCCATCATTCTCTTTTGACCTTAATATGGGTTTTGCGTTTCCTCAGTCTCAAATCCAGGAGCCCGACACCCTGAGTATCTACACTCTTCTGAGCAGCCAACTAGGGACAACCCACCAAAGGCTCAATGCCTGTAGACATTGATCAAGGTCCCAGTTCAATAGGCTTAACCTCCCTATCTTTTACTGAATTTCTTTTCAAAACTGATGAATAGATAACATCTCTCCATGGCATTGAAGTTGATCTACAACACCCTATTCAAGATCAACAGAGCCCGAAGAAATCCCTTATCTCTAGCCCCCATCAGCAACCTATAACTGAGGTGAGTCCCATTGATGTGGAGGGGACTCATGCAGATTCAGCTGCCACTACAGAAGGTGCCTCAATGGACCTTATGGACAATGGTAACATATCTCAGACTGAATCTGCGGTAATTGAGCGCTTTGATGACTCTGAAAGAGACATCATTGAGCATGGGAAACCAGGGTGCCAAGAAACCACATCTGGTGGTGAGGCTACACATACCAGGTATGTTACCTCATCTCCCTGTGATTCTTCAAAAGAAGATGAGGGAAGCATGCAACTCCTCATTGAAGACATTCTATCTAATGTCTCAAACCTTGAATCTTTGGTTAGGACTTTAGAAGCAAGGTTCGCCACTCAACAACTTGAGATTGACAATCTCAAGGACAAACTAGCTGAGAAATAGACAGAGAGGTCTGTTAGGCATGTACCTGTTCAGGTCTCATTGACTTCTTCCTCTAGCTCATCTAGCTCTCAAGATGATGCTACCAAAAAGGGGGAGAATGTTCAGAGACAAACACTTGAGGACCCACAACAGAGCCACACTTCAACTTCAACTTCCTCTACTCTTATCATTACTATGTTCGAGCCATCTCAAGTTATTCTTGAGATTGACTCAAAGATGCTCAGCGATCTCTACAGACTCTTCACCAAGTTTCTATTGAGATCCTCCACTGATCAACCAAGCCCAGATGCTGCAATGCTATATTTCGGAGCTGAAGAACTTCAAAGGCTGACTGCACCTTCTACCACTGTGGAAGAAGTTGGTCAACCTAAGGTCCACATGGAACCTAAGATTCATTTCGAAGGGGAAATGGGGACTGATGGCCCAACAACTGAAATAGTTGAGACAGAATCTGCATCTCCTCCAACTTCCGAAGCTGAAGTTAAAGCTTTGGAAGAACAAGCTGAATCTTCCGAAGCTGAAATGGAAGCTGCGGAAGGACTGTTTAAGATGTCCGAGGAACTAATCATCATAGATGCAATCCTTGTAATGGCATCTGAGGTGAACAGCAAGGACTTTATGGAATCTACCTCCATCCCAGACACCATCTCTACCTCTCTCACAATCAAAATCCACTATCCAAGAACCACCGCAGTCAGGCTCTTCAAAGGATAAAGGAAAAAGAAAGATGACTATGGAAGAGCTTCAGGAAGCGGAAAAGATTGAAAAACTTAAGAAGAAAGGAAGACTTCCAACTGAGAAGTTGCTAGCTGCCAACACAAAAGCAGCTGCAGCCAATCAGGAGGCTGTCAACAATAAGAGAAGGAAAGATCATTGACCAGCTTATCCAAATGGGAGCTGCCAATGAAGATACACTCCTATTACCACTAGAGGAGTTGGTGAATCTGGAGAAGGCACCCGGATGAAACTTGAAGAAGAAATCAGGTTGGCCTTGGAGAAAGAAGAAGAAAAACAAAGGAAGCTGTGTTAGGATATGGTATTTGAACAAAATACCAACTGATTAACGTGTAAACCAAACCAAATAGTGCGGAATCCTATTTGATTGGCGATCCAATCAGTGAGAACGCACGTAGACACAATTATGTATTGAATCTAACGTCAATAATCGATTAGGAATCGATCTACTGCGATCTATGAACTTGGAGTACGAACTTAGAGGCTTCTGGACGGCTAGGGTACGTCTAGAGTCGAAGTGTATTCACTGCTTATGTTTTTCCATGAATTAAGTGGTATTTATAGGTTAGGGTTGCTCATTCGAGCGACTGAACCATTAGCATGGTTCATTCATGCGATTGAGCCATATGGTTGATCCATTCGCACGACTAAGTGTTCAGTCGTGCGACTGAGTCAGTCGTATGAAGTTGTTCAGGTGTATGGACTATTTAGACGCATGGACATTCAGTCGCATGGCCATTTGGACGCATGACCATTGTTGGGGCACATGGTCTAGTCGGACGCATGAGAACTTCACTTAACCAAGTTTGAATGTATTCATAATTATAACATTATGCATATCAATTCAAACAATCACAAAGCTATATAATCTAGTCAATACGCATTACACAACTCATTAATGAAATATTAACATTACAAATTACAATCAAACATTCTCATTTCATTAAGTACCCAATATTACATCAGTGTAAGACATTCAAGACATATTACATTAAGATCAGGATCTAGGTACATATGTATCAACAAACTCCCCCTTGGACCTAGATCTATCTATTGTCTTACATCTTTCATAATTTCCTCAAACTTCTTGTACTTAGCTTCTCTAGTGACTCCTGTATTTATCTCGAAAGCAAAACAGAGTTGTACCACATTCTGAAATTGTAAAGCTTGTACAATATCTTGTGAGTCATAGAACAGTGGCCACTTGTATAATGTATAAAATCATTTGCTGACAAGTTGGTGAGCCACATTGGGTCAAACGCCCTTATGGTTTCCATTGTACCATTTCTGTTCAAGACTATCACGGCCTCTCCCGTTCTCCAATCATAGTACCACCATTTGAAATGTGGAGTGAAGTCCTATGGCATCTCTCGTAGTGGGATCTTTGACATTGTACGTGGTGGATTCCACTTCAACACTATTATTGGGTTGCCAGTTATAACGTCAACCTTAGATCGTCTGATGTACCTAGTTGGTTGTTGAGGTTTGAAGTTGACCCATCTGGTGTGATACTCCCTCTTTAGAGCTACTTCAAACCAGCCTGACATCTTACGAGGGTCAGCGTATAGCAATTTTAACATTGCTAACTGGTTAAGCTCAAAACCTGGAAGAGTCTTCAGATCGTGTGGTAATCTGAAGTACTCAATTCCCTTCTCACGTTTAACAGCGTAAACGTTGAGGTCTTCAAAATGTGCCCACGCTATAATCCTGCCTACCACCTTTTGATGTTTCTTGACTTTATACAGCTTGGTGTAGACAGTTGACGTTGTAACGCTGCGTTAGGCTCTTAGGTCGTCAAAGCAAGCAGCCCACTCAGCCTTTCTGGTATTGACTTTAGCATCCGTGGCTTGGGCTGTATCTTCTTTCTTGTCTGACGCTTCTTCCATTTTATCCAGAGTCTCGAAAGTTTCACTGACAAGGTTGTCACCCAGATTGGGTACCACATTACCTTCAATGTCAGTGTACTCTGGATAATGTTGATCTGTGACAGCTTCTATCTCAATCTCATCAATGTCATTGAGTTCATCGTCACTATCACCTTAGACTATTGGAGCGTTTTTCACGATCTCATCAGGATTTAGTTTGAACATTTCGGCCAACTGCTCGTCAGTGAAGTCGTGAATTATCTCCCCCTCTTTTGGGGTGTAACTCACAGATCTCACGATCCCTTGCAGATCAAGCATCATGGTTAATTAAGTCTTGACCAACTAAAGGGGATCTACATCAAACTCATCCCTCTCAAAGTTTGGGTCTGCTTGATTTACACATTCAACACAACAATCATTAGTTGACAATCAAAACAGAAACATTAACATTATATATAAACATTCATTACATTAATTTTGATACAAGATTCAAATACATATGATTTAAATAAAATGAGCAGCTAAGTATTACTCTTATCATGTATCATAGGCTCTTCTACTGCCGGGGCGGATGTGGAGGCACCTTGATCTTGTGCTCTCTTCATCCTCCTTTCACTGGCAGGTGTGGCACCCGCAGCAGGTGTGGCACCTGCAACAGGTGTGTCGTCTTCATCATCATCAGCCTTATCATCTCCAGCATCACCACCAACATCAATATCATCATCACCATTATCATCCTCGTCATCACTGTCATCTCCATCTCCTTCCTTGATCTCAAGGGCTCTTCCTTTGATCCCTTGAGCCGCAACATGATGGTCTTGTTGGTGGTCTCCAACTCCTTGATCCTCTTAGCTGATTGGGCATTCTGCTCCCAGAGTTGGGACATCTCTACATGCTGAGCATCCATCAGCGGGGCCTGCTGAGATATCTGCAAAGATTGGGTAGCAGTAAGGTCTACCAGCTGACGTATCTGAGCAGTCTTCTCGTCGTCTGCAGCTAACAGCCTCAGCACCATACGGTTGAGTGCCGAGAGCTGTTCCTCTACCCCACCGGAGGTAGAGGTGATCCAGAGGGATAGGTAGGGAAGGATGATGGTGCAGCTGGATGGCTAGTAGTGGTGGTGGTGGTAGGTGTAGTAGTGGTGGTGGTGGGTATAGTAGTGGTGGTGGTGGTAGGTGTAGTAGTGGTGGTGGCTGTGGTGGTGTGGTAGTGGTGGTGGTAGGTGTAGTAGTGGTGGTGGCTGTGGTGGTGGTGGTAGGTGTAGTAGTAGTAGTACATGTAGTGGTGGTAGGTGGAGTGGTGGTGGTAGATGTAGTGGTGGTGGTGGTAGTGACGAAGGTGAGTCTTCTGTTCTTCTTCTTCATGCCATGGGGTTGAGCCATCCTTTTCTTCTCGATTCTTTCGAGGAGGATGCCCCCTAGAACCGGCTTGCTGATCGGGAGCAAATGTGGGATCAGTGTCAATCTCTCCCGACCCGCCAGGGGGTCCACCAACCGCCCGAGCCCTCGTCCTATGGCAGCAACCTTACTGCCAACAGTCCGAGTTAGAGGCTCCTCATCTGTGTCCTCCTCCTCATCAGGTATGAAGTCCTGATGGAATCCTGCAGTCTTTGCTCCGTCATGGGTAGATGCCGGAGATGCTATATCAGCAGTGGGGGCCCTTGGTTGAGTGGGCTCTGCATCTCCACCATCGCTGTCGTCGTCGTCGGAGTCATCCTCCGAGAGCTGTAACTGCTCTACATCAGAGTCACTGTCTACGTGATGCCACTTACGCCTCCCCGGCGCCACGTAGTCCACCTTGGCCAGATGGCCTATAAGTCTCTTTACCGGGGGCTTGACCTGCTTTCCCCGGTAAACCCTCATACGACCCCAGTGTCGTATCATCCATAATCTCTAAAGCCACAACGTCGTGGCTTTCCTTTGGTAGCGAGGACAACTTCTCGTCAAAATCATCTGTAAGAACCGAGGGTACATGCAGAAACTCTCCTTGCCCTTAGCCTCCAAGTTCTCTATAAGGTAAGAGAAGATCATGCTCGAAAAGCTGAGGGGTGGTTCAGCACCAGTGCCACATAGGCATTTTGTATCTGGTCTGAGAGGTCGTTGAACCCACCCCTTCGTGAAGCTATGCGCTTTAGGATGAAGTGTGCCAAGTACTTATACTGGGGGCACAGGTTGCTCTTGTTGAGCACACCTGAGTTTATGTCCCCAAAGTACTTAATCCTCATGAAACACCCTCTCACCATCAGTGGGTGAAGTCTGGTGGGGTGATCAGTATCGTCTCCCAACTCAAGTACCCGCTGAATGTTAGCAGCGGTAATCTCTATATCCATGCCACAAATAGAACTCCGTATGTTGTACGGCTCACATGATCAATCAACAGATGCATTCTCCCAGAAGGCCTATTGTATAGACCTGTAGGGAGTGCATGGTGTAGAAATGGCCTTGTGGATCCTTGATTGCTTGAGAAAAGCGATGATCTCTACAAACTCGGCACCATTCCGAGTTGTAGAGTCCAGGTGAGCACAAATGTTGTGCTTGGGGTTGATAGACCATCTATCAGCCATCGATCTATAACACAAGACACATAGACATTAGTTATCCACACGAGACAAATCAATCTTAATTAACATGGTTGAATTCATCCACATTCATTCTTGCGATTGAACCATGCGACTGGTTCAGTCGTTTGTCCTGTCATGCGACTGGATTCAGTCAGGTGATTGAACAGGTGACTGAGTTCATTCAGTTGATTAAGCCTACGATTGGTTCAGTCGGCCGATTGAGCTCATTCGTATGGTCCATTCGGCCGATTGAGCCATTCGACCAGCTCAATCGTGTGATTGTTGTTCAACCTGATGACCAGTCGCATGACCCACTGTTCGACCGACTTAGATTCGAATTTTAACCAAGATATGAAATTAGACGTCATGCACCGGTTCTTTAGACTCGCATTCACATATCTAATACCCTAAAACCTTCAATTTTAACATTTTACTTGGTTTAAGTAGGTATTAGCCCATTTAGTGTCTGGTTCTTGTTTGAGTCGAGAATCTTAAAGTTAGGGCACCATTTCATCAGATTTCAGTGAGATATCATGACATTGTACCTGTATATCAATCTACAATCGTTAGTATATCAATAAGAGTTAGAAAACTTGATCTAATGAAATTTGGGAAGAGTAACGGTAATGTGTGCGAATTAAGGCGATTAGGAGGTGATGAGTCGAATGCGATCGGCTGTGTCCTATTTATACTGAGTCTGAGTTCAATCGGCCAACTGAACCCATTCGCTCTGTTCATTCGGGCGAATGGACCTCAGTCGTGCGATTGGCTCAGACGATTTCCTTCAGTCGGCCAACTGGGTTTCAGTCGGACGACTGACTCATTCGCACACCTCCACTCGGTCGACTGGCTCATTCTGATAATCCATTCAGCTGAATGGTTCATACTCATGTCCATTCGGCTGTTTAGTGCATGAGTATGGTCCATTCGCACGATTGGGTCATACTCATGGTCTATTCATGCGAATGGGTCAGACTCATGAATTTGACTTTAATACCGTTCCACACTTTTATCTTTTGATTAAACATTTTGAGCATTTGATCATCTTAGAGATGATCATTATATCTTGAAAAACCTTTGGCCACCTCATACGTGACCCATTTTTTGTTTAAAAGCACGAGTGGTCACCTCAGACGTGACCTTTTGGATAATAAGGTTCCTTATCACTTCCATGATATAGTCCGATATTAAACATACTAAATTTGACAAACATTGTACAGAAATAAAAGAGATAACACTAACTTTAAGACTAAGACATGTTTTTGTGTTTTTGTGAGGGTTAACTCTTAAGATGTAATTCAAGGAATAATTTTTCTGAGAAAGCAACTTCAATCATTTAGGCCATACACGGACCAAATCAATTTGGAATCATACATGAGACTCAAATCATTCAGGACAAGTTATTTAAAAACTTTGATGCTCTATTCTTGTTTTTCATCTGGAGTCATTTAGCAAATTTAGGAAATCATACTAGTACTCTTAGGTCCCCACACTGATTTGAACTTTCAAGAATTGTAGCCACAATGATTGTCAGTATACTTGTCCTCTTAAATCCATACACAGACTTTCAACACAGATTGGTGATAGTTTAAGGTTTGTTTATTTCAACAAGAATTTGTGGATCCCACACTTATATGGTAATCACCATTCCTCAGGAGATTTTTGAGCGGTCTTAGGGTAGTTTTTCAAGAAGAAACTATTCATAGAACTTTCAAAGAGAAGCCAAGCCTCTGGTCAGTGCCACCGCACAGCAGAGAGGCGGCAAACAAGAATGAATTCTAGAATATGTAGGTTATGCTTATCCTCAGGTCAGTGCCACCGCACAGCAGAGAGGCACATAACCTATCTTCTTGTTTGAGCAATTTCAATCTTTTTGCACAGATCTCACCAACAACATAGGTTATCAGTTTGATTGTATTTGCATTTTTATGTGCTTTTGCTCATGCTTTGGTCTTACGCACACATTCGTGGCGTTTATTTTGCTCATCACCCCTTATTGGAATCTTGTTCATTGTGTTAACCAGGGATAAGGTGTTACCCACAGCTAGTCAAACATTTTAGTTTAATCTTGAGACCACCAAAAAGGTCTAGTCATCTATTGTGTTGAATCTACTGACATATCATCTATGATCTAGCAACCTCTAGGTCTACTTTCTTTGTGTTGCCTTAGTAGTAGCTAGTTTGTCTGTCATATTTCCTTTTATATTGCTCAGACTATATAAACTTATACTTTAGCTTTGCATCTTTTTCAGTTTTGATTTTTAAAGGCACAAATGGTTTGTTCCTGTGTACTATCATATTCCAAGGATTGAGTTGGTATCACACATAAGATCTTATTATTATCAGCTTGCCACTCCTCCCTCATTTTTTTATATCACTACCTAAACCTATTCTCCCTCTAAAATTATAAACCGCCACGGATTAGCGTTTTAGGATTTTAATAGGCAAGGAAATAGACCAATTGTAATTAAACTACTTTAAGTAAGCAAATAAAATAAAATAAAAGAAATTGAAAAAATAAAAGAAACTTGACAAAACGCATCAGACTATGCATGGTCATCTTCAGGAATGAACTCACTTTTCTTTTTAACTCCGTTGACCTCTAACAAGTATAGAAAACATGGTTTGTCAAATGCTATAGAGGTTAGCACGTTGAAAATCTGTATTTATTTTTACCACATCGATTAAGTTCTTTTCAAAGCAATCACGTGTAAAGTGCTATTTAATTCTGATGTGTTTGGTCTTAGGATGTTGGAATAGGTTTTTAGTGACTGCAATTACAGCAGAGTTATCAACAAAGATAGGAGTAGAAGAGAAATTTAAACCGTAATCCCGCATTTGCTGTTGAATCCATATGATTTGAGAACAGAAGCTTGCAGCAACAACGTATTTGGCTTCAAAGGTAGACAGTGAAACCGAGGTCTGCTTCTTGCACTGCCAGGTTACTAATCTTCTCCCAAAGAACTGACACCCTGCTGATGTAGACTTGTAGTTCATCTTGCAGCCGCCGTAATCTGAGTCACTATATGCTGTAAGCTTAAAGTCATCATCATGAGGATACCACAACCCAAGTGTGGGTGTGCCCTTCAGATAACGAAAAATCCTTTTGACCCCAATAAGATGGTTCACCTTAGGCTTTGCCTGATATCGTGAGCATAAACATGTAGCATACATGATATCAAGTCGTGAGGCAGTGAGATACATGAGAGACCTAATCATCCCTCGGTACATAGTGGCATCAACCAGATCACCATTCTCGTCGGGTGCTACATCATGGTTTGTGGCAAGTGGAGTGCCAGCTGCAGAAGCATTCTCCATGTCAAACTGACTGAGAATATCACCTACATACTTGGTCTGATGTAGGAAAATCCCATTTGGTGTTTGATCCACCTGTAACCCGAGAAAGAACTTCATTTCTCCCATTGCACTTATCTCAAACTCCGCCTTCATAACTGCTTCAAACTCTTTACATAATTCTTCGTTCTTTGATCCGAAGATTATGTCATCGATATAGATTTGCACCAACAGTAAATCTCCATCTTTTTCCTTGATAAACAATGTACAGTCAATGAATCCCCTGTGAAAACCGTGTTTCACAAGATGAGTCGAGAGTTTCTCATACCAGGCCCTTGGAGGTTGGTGAAGTCCGTATAGCGCCTTATCGAGTTTGTAAACTTTGTCTTAATGATATGGATCCTCAAATCCCTTAGGTTGACTGACATACACCATCTCTCGAATCTCCCCATGAAGGAACACACTCTTCACATCCAGTTGATAAACTTTGATTTTCATATAAGATGCATAGACAAGGAAGATGCGGATTGCTTCCATCCTTGCCATGGGTGCAAACACTTCATTGTAGTCAATGCCCTCAACTTGTCGAAAACCCTGAACAACAAGCCGAGCCTTGTTTATGATGATCACTCCTTGATCATCTTTCTTGCATTTCAAGACCCATTTGGTGCCAATGACCTTTGCACCTTTAGGTTTATCCACTAGAGTCCATACACCCAACTTCTTAAACTAAAGAAGTTCTTCTTGCATGGCACTCACCCAAGCCTCATCATTTAGTGCTTCACTAACATACTTTGGCTCAAACTAAGACATAAAGCAACAATAAGCACCATCATGAAGGTATCCCTTTTCCATCACAGAGGCATAATCAGCTGAGTACAACTAATTTCTAGTCTGAACCCCTGATCTAACATTTGGTTCTGGATATGAGGCAATAAGAGTTGAGGTTCCGAAGGCTCAGATGCATCACTATTAGATGATTGTGGACTTGTGGTAGACGGAACCTGTACATCCTGGTTGTTTTGATCATGTTCCATATTTTCTTCATCAGAGGAAGAGTCACTCACATCAAGTGCTCCCCGTGAGTTGGTAGATGATGGACTTTGTGAACCGGATGGTGTTGTATCTTGAGACGGTGTGTTCAAGACGTCATACATCATCTTGTTTGCCAACTCGTCTTCGGAAGTGGAGAGTGGTATGTTGAAGGACTTGAAGAATCCTTCATAGTCAAAGAAGTAAGCAGCCCTTTTTCCAACAGGTGGAGTGGTGTATCTCTGAACATCAACATTACACCACACCTCTACTTGACCTGTTGAGTTGTTGTAAACTCTCTTGTTCAGTATGTTGTATCCTAGAAAGATTCCTTCATCAACCTTCTCACTGAATTTTCCTTCCTGAGTTTTCCTTAGCAGGGTGCACGGAGCGCCAAACGGCTCGAGATACTCTAAGTTTGGTTTACGTCGCTGTAGTAACTCATATCACATTTTTCCATGGCGTTTAACTTCCAGAAATCGATTGAGCGTATAACATGCATTTGCAACTGCCTCATTCCATAATTGAATGGGCAGTTTCGAGTCTACTAGCATAGTCCATGCTGTCTCTATCAAACTGCGATTCTTCCGTTCAGCAACACCGTTCATCTGAGGAGTGTAGGCAGAGGTAAATTGATGCACAATTCCCTTTTCCTTCCAGTAGGCTTCCATCCACTGATTCTTGAACTCGGTTCCGTTGTCTGAGCGCCCATGTCGTACCTTCAGCTTGTAGAGAGATTCCAATGTAGTGTAAGGCCCCATTCCCGGGACGCTTACAGCTGGTCAACCATTGCACATAAAACATACATTTACAGTTATTTTAAATAAACATTCGCAGCGGAAACATTCAAAATGGCATTTCATTTCATCATAAAAACTTTTGCAAAATAATGAATCGTTTGTCGGTTACAAAATTTCATTTGTTGTATTACATCACAAAAGCTTTATATAAATGGATGTCATCTAAAAGAGCTGAACAGCTGCCTCGTGCCATCCTCAGCAACATCACCTGCCAACTGGAAACACATAAAAGTCAGCGTTGCTGAGTGAGTTCTAGTTTTATAACAAAACATACTTTATTTTCATAAAACCATTCTTTGCTTTCTTTCAAAATCATACTATACTTTACATTTCTTCGTGATCATACATCATACGTACATACAGGTAATATCATCATTATCTTCTTTATCTTTCGTGCCTTATTCTTTACTTTTCCTTCCTGTCATCCATAACCCTTCCCTTCTGTTCATGGTACTGAACCTAGGCCCATCATAGACCTTCTATAACGGTGCATCACACCTCGTGGTCATAGTACCTAGGGTAAAATTTAGGTTTACTATGAAATACCTTTCTATTCATGGTATTGGACCTAGGCCTCTCATTGGCCTTCTATAACGGTGCATCGCACCTCGTGGTCACAGTACCTAAGGTATGAATGTACGTGTACCATTGCCATAAGCAATACCTTTTTTTTCATGGCTTTGGACCTAGGCCTCTCATAGACCTTCTATAACGGTGCATCGCACCTCGTGCTCACAGTACCTAAGGTATGAATGTACATGTACCATTGCCATAAGCAATACCTTTCTTGTCATGGTTCTGGACCTAGGCCTCTCATAGACTTTCTATAACGGTGCATCGCACCTTGTGGTCACAGTACCTAAGGTATGCAGCAATAGTTCTATGCAAATGGTCAATCATAAAGAAAGACCTCAATGTGCATGCCATGCCTACAAGGCTATCATTACTTTCATTACCTGTTAATGCATGCACTCTTACTTGATGTTCCTCTTTCATTATCTTTCACTTTACGTTACATAATACTTTGTTCATTCATTAACATAACACGTAAAGTCATAGGAAGATAAACATACATCATCACAAGGAACATAACATATCATTCACACATCATCATGCTGGGCATCATACATACATAACATACATCATGTATAACCATGCAACATCATCATCATGCATAAGCATCAATCACAATACATTACATGCCTAACATACCATCTATGACCTCAAATGTCAACTTTTATAACCCCCGGGAATCTCCTAGGTCAAAGCCTACATTACCTCTTTTTCCCCAAAAAGTCAGAATTTTACTAAGTGGTCGTCCGCATTGACACTATTGCTCATCCGCATTTTATTTCCTTCATCCGCATTATCTTACTCTATCCACATTGGTTTCCTTCATCCGCATTAACTTGCTCTATCCGCATTTGCCATCCGCATTTTCCTAACTCCTCCGCATTTCCGTACTTAGCCAATGCTCATCCGCATTGACCTCATCCGCATTGACTTACTTTGCTCATCTGCATTCCCACACTTGGTTAATGCTCATCCGCATTGACCTCATCCGCATTGACTTACTGTTGGACCAAAAGAACCAATGAGCCAAGATCAGAAAATCTCTAAGTCCCACACGGTATCACAACAACTGCTGAAAGCCTCATCAGTAGTTTGACAAGTGCTGAAGACTTCAACAGCTGAAGATCAAGTGCTGAAGACCTTAACAGCTGAAGAACCAAAGTGCTGAAGTACAACAGCTGAAGAACACAAGTGCTGAAGCTGAAAGACCAAAGTACTGAAGAACAACAGCTGAAGAGTTCACAAGTGCTGAAGATCAACAACTGATGTACAAAGTCTGAAGACAAAGACTGAAGACATCAGCTGATGATATCTACTGAAGTCATCAGCTGATGAAACACCTGAAGGTCAAAGTCTGAAGATCAAGTACTGAAGCCTCAGTAGTTTGTCACAACTGCTGAAGAGTACTTCTTCAGTAGTTGTGATATCAGTAGTTTTATTTTCTTTGTTTCAGTAGTTTTGTAAAACGACTGAAGAGCTTGTTCTTCAGTCGTTGTAGTTTCAGTAGTTTTATATTTTGTACTTAACTTGCTGATATGTTCTCAGTAGTTGTGAACATTTCAGTAGTTTGTTAAGAATTAGTTATTTCTGTATTTGATCTGCCAGTTGTCACTTTCCGTGATAACAGCAGTGACTGTTGCACTCTATATAAGGAGTGACAACCTATTGTAATCACTGAGTGAAATGAGTAATTGAATGGAATGATTGATTGATTCGATTAGAAATATTCTACATCTATAAACATTCCTAGAAATCAAAATTCATATTCTCTCCCTATAACTGTATGCGATCTTAATGCTCACAATATCGTTGGCTTGCTACAATTTGTCTAATTCGTGTTTGTATTCCGCTGCTTTATATTCTGATACGTCAAACTTGTGATCACTGATCCTGTCAAATGGTATCAGAGCAGGTTAATCATTGATCGATCTAATAATTGATCATTGAAACTGCTATTCAAGATCCAAGTTTGATTGAATTAGCTTTTGTTTTTGCAAGAAACGGTTATAGAGATTAATTTTCTGTATTTCTGCTCATTCATCCTGAGATCTTTTTCTTGGTTCTCATTGAGTTTGTTGTGGTTTGTCTAAAACTTTTTAAAACTTGAACTAAACTGTTTTTGAACTGAAAATGACCACTCCCTCCAATGATCCTCACAATACTGGTTCCTCAACCAAGCCTCCTATGCTGGTTAGGAATGAGTATACATATGGCAAAGACGTATGCTCCATCACCTGTCTGTTAACAGCGCAGGGTGTTGGACATCAGTGGTACATGGTCCACACAAGCCTATGGTGAATACCCGGAAACCAATCAAATGGTTCCGAAGAGGAGGAGCAATACTCAGATGAGGATAAAAAGTTGCTTGAGATTGATGCAAAAGCCCATGGAATTCTGGCCATGGCTTTGCCCAATGAAATCTATTCTGGGCTAATGCATCATGAAACTGCCCATGACCTCTGGATTGCTTTGAAAGAACAATTTGGAGGAACAGATGAGGTCTTGGCAAATAATAGAGAAATTCTTGCCCAACAATATGAGACATTCTCTCATAGAAAGGCGAGACACTGACTCAACAATATGAGCGGTTTTCTTGTTTGATCTCTGAACTAAAAATGGTCAAACTTGAATACACCAATATTCAGATGAATAACATTTCTGAGATCACTGCCTGAGAGATGGGACACATATACTATTGTCCTACGCTCCAGTGCAAGTTTGGACAAACTATCTCTCACCCAACTTCATGGGAAATTGCTCACTTTCGAGAGAGAGATAGAACAGAAGAGAAAGCTGTCTTCATCTGGAAAGCTCACTGAAGACTTTATACAAGGCAACACTGCCTTGGTGGGTCATGAGTCAGAATATGCTTCATCTGAATGCCAGTATGAGAGCATATTAATTTCTCTCGAGCACTTCTAATTCTGCATTTGTAAGTGTTGATGGTCATTCACTGGATGTAATAATGACAATTTATGTTTCATTATGGATGATCTCAAGGGGATTGCTGATGATGACTTAGAAGAGATGGATATTTTGAGCCAAATGGCCTTGATAATATCAGATCTCAGAAGTTCTACAAAAGAACTGGAAAAAATTCCCAGGACTCTCTGGCAAAACCAAAGTTGGTTTTGACAAGAGCAAGTTGAGGTGTCACAAATGCCAACGGCTTGGACACTTTGCAAGAGAGTGTAGATCAACTGGATCTAACTCTACTGCACCCTTTGTGACTTTTCCTGGCAATAGTCTACAACACAGAGGGCAACATCCTGTCACATCTAGTCATCATCCTCACAACAATCTCCGGCATATTTTTGTTCCTCAGGGCCAAATGCCATATCAGTACCCTGGTTATTACATGCCACAGTCAAATCAAGTTCAAGTTCCTATGACACCACAACCTCATGCATTACCAGAACCTCAGCCTTCCCTATCTCATCAACAACCTTCATCTCAACAACACAGCTTCTTCACCCCAGGAGTTGTTGACTGGAGCAGTTTACCAGATGACTTGTCTGGTCATGATCAACTGTTCTCAGGTGCTGGTCAACATGGTGGTGACAGTCCCTTTGGGAATCTAGCTCTTATGCTTTGGAGTCTGCTGATACTTCATCTTCCAATGCCTCTACACCTCAGGTATCACAGGTATCCTCTGAGGCAAAAGCCAAATTATGTTCTGAACAATGCATAGCAGCATTTGCTTCCATTAGAGAAGCAAATGTAGCTTTAATTAATAAGAACATTGAGCTAGAACAAATAATTTCCAAAAACAAAGCTGAGTTTGAGTTTATGCTCAAAGATAAAAATGATGAGGTTTATAAACTGAATTGCAAAATAATTGATGATAAGGCTAGAGAAGATGTACTTCTAGAGAAGTACAAAGATCTCAAAGAAACCCTTGCAGTTACCCAGGTCGAGTGTGATAGATGGGTACAATCATGCAAAGGTTTGAAATGCTTCTTAGTAAGCAATCTGCTTCAAATGTGAAGTTTGGCATTGGCTATAATCACACTGCTCCACCTACAGATTTTACCCCGAGAGCAGAAGTAGAATCTGATGGTGAGAGTGATAACCAATCCATCAAATCATGTGATCTACCTTCTGATACAGCACAATCAGAAGTAGCAGTCAGCATCAAGTCCTCCTTGAACCTATCAGCTGATGTTGATGGTCCAAATGCTGACACTCACATGATCAAAAGTTGATCAACTCAGGAGTTAATCCTGAAGGTCCTGAAAGGACTGGAGAGCAGGATTTAACACCTGAAGTTCAAACTTCAACTGCTGTCAGCACTGAAGAGAAAAAACTGGCAGTAGAAAGAGTTTGAAGGCTACTAAAGAGGATGTCAAGAAAGCAACCAATGCTTCCAAAGCATTGAAGAACAAGTCTTCTGTTGCTTCACCATCTTTAGTTGATAATCAACCTAAGATGAAGAAGAAACCATGTGAAATATGTGGTTTGTTCAATCATCTTACAGATGATTGTTGGTACAAAAGAGGTTCCAAACTCAAACAAAAGAAGAAATTAATAAGAAAATGGTAAAAATGAAAATGAGTTTGAGACCACATTTGTATCAGCAACATCAAATCCTGTAACCCTTAAGTCCTTAAAGCAATTCAAAAAGGAAGGAGTTAAACAGGTGACAGCTGAGGGTGCTCAAAAGAGAAGGTGCAACATAGGACCTTATCTAACTCCACTAGCAATGTGTCTGATGAGCTGAAGCTTTATCACAAAAACAGACACAACTGGTGATGATGGTACAACATCTGTTGGGTAGAGTTAACCAACTAGATTCTCCTATGTTGAAACCACAGAAAAGGAGGTCTAAGCCAAAGGACTCCTCTTCTACACCATCTTCCTCTTCTCAGGCTGTTGTTACAAATAAACATGTTAGTTTACCATCTATTGATGGACCAGGCCCAAAACCAAAAGGTTTGGGTCTCTAAAACTAACTGATTGTTTATTATTGCAGGGTTCTTCAACATGCCAAAGTAGCATCTGGTATGTAGACAGTGGGGGATCTATGCACATGACTGGGAACATCTCTCTTCTTCATGACTACTCTCAAGGAAAGAAGGGATTTGTCTCTTTTGGCAATGATGCTAGGGGTTACATCATCGGTAAGGGCTTTGTCTCCAATGGAGAAATCAAATTGATGATGTTAATCATGTGGAAAATCTCAAGTACAACCTCTTGAGTGTCAGTCAAATGTGTGATAAGGCCATGTTGCCCTTTTCACAAGTCAAAACTGTAGGATTCTGCTGTTTCTTCTTCTTATCTTGACTCTGACCATTTCCCTTTGAGAGTCAGGTGTGATCATGGATTGACTTCGGGTTTTGGTAGCTTCAGAACAGCAGAGAGTGGCAGACTATCATCTTCATCCTCTTCTTCTTCTTCTTCTTCCATCCTCAGCACCCTTCTCCTCCTTCGGGGTACATCACTGGATGATGGTTGGGTTGGTGAGGGATTGGTTTTGAAGAAAGAGGATGTTTGGATTTTGGCTTAGAGGTTGGTTGGGGGATTTTGAGGGATAGGATCTGTTTGAGTGGGTGGAAGGGAAGGTTGATCTAGCATCCTTGTAGTTAATTTCGCCTTTGTGAGTTTAGCCATCTCTACCTTTTGCCAGCCCCAGCCTCATCAAGGGCTTCCACAATAATCCCTTTGTTGAATTGCTCAGACAGACAGATTCTGGTGGCTATAGCCAGAATGCTGTCCCTGGACCATGCGCGATCTCCATTAATGATCTTCCCAAGTATTTTGCAATAAAGCGGATCATTATTTCCAACCTCTCTTTCTCAAGAGCATCATACCCTGCCCATCGGGTTTGTATCTCTTGTACTTCTAACCTTCTGATCTCACTATCCAGTGTGGCTGTGTCAAACCCCTGCCTGAATAGTTGTTCAATTATTTTATCCATGGAGCGGCTGTGTGTGGTGTCAGCTTCTTTGACCAGCTCCTCCAAGGATTTGTCTTCAGCAGTGTGATCATCAGCACTTCTCTTTCGCTTGTACGTGAGCAGAGGTTGCTTTTCTTTTTCCTCCTCTTCCTTTTCCTCAGATCTTTTCCTCTTTCTTTCTTTCACTGCAGTACTCTCCCCCTTTTTGGTTGCATTGGAGGAAGGGGTTGGTACCGCAGAAAGAGTCTTTTGGACAGCAGCATCAACGAGGGGCTGTAATGTTGAGGAAAGCCTCTCATCAAGGGCTTTGATCACTATATCAGTGATATGGGGTGATGAGAGGGAGGGAATTTTGGAGTACAGCACCTATTTGCTCAGGAGGGTTCTGTTCCTGAGAAGTAGGGCCTGAAGCAGAGGCAGGTGGTTGATTTTGGGGTGGCTCTGTGTTGGGAAACCTTCAAGGGAAGGTGCCATCTGTGGGTGTATGATGGTGGCAGATGGACTTGCATCCTGAGACATCTTGGCCAGCAGCTCTTTGAGTCTGCTAACCTCATCCTCTAGAATGGTATTTTGAGCAACTACATCATAGAAGAAGCTCAGGTCATCATCAGTGGATACTGAATCACCTGACCTCCTGCTTAGAGCAGGATTTACATGCACTGGGTGTAGACCAGTTGTGCATGTGCCCCTTGTGCCTGGTACTGGGGACTTCCAGCCTCAGGACAATGTCCATCATCAGCTGTTGCCTCTAGGGAGGTCTTAGCAATGTTACCAGCCTCACTCTGGTCATGTGCTGAGTCAGAGGAGGTGGCAGCCTCACGAGATATTCTAAGCTCCTTGTCTACACCAGGAGATAGAATTGGGAAACCCCTGTGCTGTGGGTTCTCAGGTGCACTGTGTTCCTCCCCCTCAATTGTAGAGGAATTCCCAGTAGTAAGTGGTTTCTGGGGAGGGGTGAGGAGTGCATTTGAGTCATCACTTGTGCAACTATTAAAGTTGGGCTGTGAGGGGTGGTTGTTTGGGTAAGGGGTTAGAAGCAGTGTGCACCTGGGGTGGATGGTGCTCTTCAATGGCAATCTCCTCAAGTGAGTGAGATCCCAGATAAGTAGGTGCCCCTTGGTTGCTGCAGGCTCCTGTTGAGAGGAAGCCTGAGCGGCTGTGGCTGGAAGTGTCATTGTATCCACTAGGGGGTTAGGACTAGTGGATATATCCTGCGTTTGTGGTGCAGAGCATCCTCAGGGGACTCAATTCCCTGAGTAGCCATTGTGGGTTTCTTTTTGGTGGGTTTGGTGGGGACATTGGATTTGGAGGTGGCTGTGGGTCCAGCTGCGTGGTTTTTCGCAGCTTGGCAGCCAGTTTGAGTGTCCGGTCAGAGTTGTGCGGGAGTATACTTCGGGCAGAACAGCCGTAGCAGGGACTCCCAGGCCAACAAGTCCCTCAGCATTAAGCTGGTCTATAATAATGGCCATTATGAACCGTGGATAGAGTATCCAACGGTTGGCAGTTAGTTTTTGAGCCATATCTTTGAGCTCTGAAAATATTAATTCTGAAAAATTCAGTGGTTGTTGCTCAAGGATAGAATACATTACCTGCTGCCATTTGGTGGACATTTGATCCCAAGACGATGTCTTAGGGGCCAAACATACATTGACCATATGAAAAATCAGGCGCTCAGCGTCATTAAGTGTTTCTTCATGATGGTGGTGGCACTGAGATCACCTTGATATCCATGCTGAGCAAATGGAGATCTATGGTGCCCTTCGGATATCCAACAGGAGAGGTAGCATCACTCAGTTGAAGAATTTTACGGATTGTTGCAGGAGTAATCACTACTTCTTTGTTGTTGACGACTGACCGGAGGGATCGGGTGTTGCTCTCCTCAGTTGTAACAGTAACGTTCATCCAAAATTGGTTCAAGGATTCGGCATGTAAAACGGGGTTCAGAAGGAATGCCTTGTTGTATTGGGACTGAACCATAAGATCGATAGCAGTATCGAACTTAGTCCAGAGCGGCGATTTTGTGAGGTAGGCAACACAGTTGTGTCGCGGTTTAATTTGCATAGACGCCATGGAAGTTTTGGAGAGGAACGTTAGGTTTGAAGAAGATGAAGCATGGAGAGCTCAGGTTAAGGGTATTTATAGGGTACGGGTGAGGAAGCGACTGAAGGATGTGGTGTTAGTCATCAGTAGTTTTAAACGACCGTTGACATGGTATTATCCTTTCAGACGTTGAAACAGCTGAAGTCGTGGTGTTAGGCATCAGTAGTTTAGAAAACTACTGAAGACCGTGGTTTTGACTTCAGATGATTGAAACAACTGAGGACATGGTGTTTGTCATCAGTAGTTATGAAACTACTGAAGACAGTGGTTTTGTCATCAGCTGTTGTAAACAACTGAAGACTTGGTATTGGTCATCAGTAGTTATAAAACTGCTGAAGACGTGGTTTTGCTTCAGTTGTTTAAAATGAAACAGCAGTTGTACAAACGACTGAAGAGAAAGTTCTCTTCAACTGTTTTCGTCAATTCTTAGCTTTTCAGCTGTTTCAAACTATCCTCAACACATTCATCAGTCTTTATGGCTGATTTCAGTTGTTTCATAGGACATCAGTACTTATCTGTTTTTACTGATTACAGTAGTTATGACTGCATCAGTAGTTGTAACTACTTCAGTAGTTTAGAGCAGATGAAGTACTTCAGTACTTGTGAGACATTAGCCTTCAGTAGTTATAAAAACTACTGAGGTTAAAAGAGCTCATCAGTACTTATATGTGACAGGCACTCATGATCATCAGTATGATTACTGAGATCATCAGTAGTTGTCACCTATTCTAGCTGCAGCATACCAAGCCTTAACACCAGGTTTTGGAAAGTTGAACTATCCAAAGGCTTAGTAAAAATGTCTGCAAGCTCATCAGCACTAGGCACAAACTTAGGATCAATCAGACCTTTTTCAAAACAATCCCTTATAAAATGATGTCTGATCTCTATGTTTTGGTCCTAGAGTGCTGGACTGGATTTTTGACAATGCAAAGAGCTGAAGCACTATCCATTAACAATGGAGTCTTAGTCTCTGTAATGCCATAATCCAAAAGTTGGTTTTGAAGCCAGAGTACCTGAGATGTACAGCTTGCAGCAGCAATGTACTCTGCTTCCGCAGTGGATGTAGCAACTGAGGTCTGTTTCTTGCTCTGCCAAGAAATCAAGCAGTTGCCTAGGAATTGACATCCACCAGAAGTTGATTTCCTGGTCAACTTACACCCTGCATAGTCACTGTCAGAAAAAGCAACTAATTTACTAGAATGTCTGGTAGAATACCATAACCTAGAGATGGAGTGCCTTGCAGATATCTAAAGATCCTCTTGACTGCAATCAGATGAGACTCTTTAGGTGCAGCCTGAAATCTAGCACAAACACATGTAGCAAACATAATATCTGGTCTAGAAGCTGTTAAATACATCAAGGACCCAATCATACATCTGTAAAGTGTTTCATCAACCACTTTACCTTTCGGATCTGAGTCCAGTTGTGTGGTGCTGCTCTCATGGAGTAGAACATGGCTTACAGTTTTGTAAATCAAACTTTTGCAAAAGATCTTTTGTATATTTGGATTGATGAATAAAAATTCCATCAGCCTTTTGTTTGATTTGCAACCCCAGAAGAACTGTAATTCTCCCATGGCACTCATTTCAAACTTCTGTTGCATCAACTTTGTAAAGGCATCACACAACTTTGGATCAGAGGATGCAAAAATGATATCATCTACATAAATTTGAACAAGTAGATTATGCTGCCCAGCTTTCTTAATAAATAAAGTCTTGTCTATGGAGCCTCTAGTGAAATTGTTTTCCAGAAGAAAGTTTGATAATGTCTCATACCAGGCTCTGGAGCTTGTTTTAACCCATAAAGAGCTTTATCAAGCTTATACACCCAATTAGGATGTTTATTGTCCTCAAAGCCTGGAGGTTGACATACATAAACCTCTTCTTTAACTTTTCCATACAAAAATGCACTTTTGACATCCATTTGAAAGACTTTAAGTTTTTGATAAGCAGCATAAGCTAAAAAAATCGAATTGCTTCCAGTCTGGCTACAGGGGCAAAGGTTTCATCATAATCAATACCTTCTTCTTGTGCAAACCCCTGAACAACCAGTCTGGCCTTGTTCTTAACAATAAGCCCATTTTCATCAGTTTTGTTCCTAAACACCCATTTAGTGCCTATTGCACACTTACCTGGAGGTAGAGGAACCAGTTCCCACACTTGCTGTTTCTTGAACTGAAGAAGCTCAAGCTGCATGGCATCAACCCATCCGTTGTCCTTTAAAGCAATGTGATAATTCTTTGGCTCTTGCTGACTGATGAAGAGAGCATAGAGGCAGAAATTTGACAATTGACTTCTTGTTGATACTCCAGCAGTGATATCACCAATGATTTGAGACATAGGGTGATTCTTCAGATCTTGATACACAATGAGATCTGTGCAAGTGTTTGTAGCCGGTTCAGCAGCAACAGATGGTGATGGTGAATCATTTCCTTGAAACCAATCAGTGGATGGTAATTCAAAGGAAGTTGAATTCGAAGAAATCTCATCAGCATTTGTTGTGGATGGTGCTACTGGCGCTACAGGAACATCAGGTCTAGTTGATTCAGGCAGCTGATCACTAAACCTAAAGAGGTGAGTACTGCAATCATCATCATCATCAGCAGTACCACCAGGTGTGAACTGTTGACAGGAGCAACAGCAGGAGTTTGATAGGGAACATATTGCAGTATGTCCAAATCAAATAACTCCACAGGACTTTGTGGAATCTTGTCCTTTGGAGATTCATTAAACTTAACATGTAGAGTTTCTTCAACCATCTTTGTTCTGCAGTTGAAGACTCTGTATGCCTTGCAAGTAGATGAATAACCAACAAAGTATCCTGCATCCACCTTAGGATCAAATTTGTGGAGTTGATCCTTTGTGTTGAGAAAAAAACAGGGACACCCAAATGCTTTGAAAAATGAAATCAGAGGAGCCAAATGATGGAGAACTTCATATGGAGTCTTCATCAACCTCTGATTTACTAAAACTCTATTTTGCACATAACAAGCTGTGTTGACAGCTTCGGCCCAGAAGGTCAATGGCAAACCTGAGTCAGCCAGCATGGACCTGGCAGCTTCAATGAGGGTCCTGTTCTTTCTCTCCACTACTCCATTTTGTTCTGGAGTCCTTGGAATGCTGAACTGCCTTTTGATTCCCTTTGAAAGATAGAAGTCATCAAGTGTATGATTTCTGAACTCAGTTCCATTATCACTCCTAATACACTTGACTGGAAGGGAATACTGCTTCTCAATGTACAGCACAAAGTGAATAATCTTCTGAGCAGCCTCATCCTTTGAATGTAGAAAGAAAGTCCATGCAAATCTGGAGTAATCATTCACAACTACCAGACAGTATTCTTCTTTGCCATGCTCATTACTCTCACAGGACCAAATAGATCCATATGCAGTAATTGCAAGCAGGCAGTGGACTTGGACACTTCAATAGGAGGAAATGAGACCTTGTGCTGTTTTCCTTTTAAACAAGCAGTGCATGTTTCATCACAGTGGAACTCCTTTATTGGTAAGCCTCTGACTAAACTATTGTGGCTAAGCTGATTCATGTTTTTGAGATTGACATGACCAAGCCTCCTGTGCCACAGTTCAGATTCTTGAAAAGAGGCTTTGGAAAATAGGCAAGGATTGCCTTTGAGATCTATCTTCTTAGAGAGATCTAAGGCATACACTCTTCCTGTCCTGTTGGCTTTCAGGAGAGTGTGATCATCCAACACCTTGTCAATCAAGTGCAAAACTTTGGATGACAGAATCCTACAGTTTTGACTTGTGAAAAGGGCAACATGGCCTTTATCACACATTTGACTGACACTCAAGAGGTTGTACTTGAGATTTTCCACATGATTAACATCATCAAATTTGATTTCTCCATTGGAGACAAAGCCCTTACCGATGATGTAACCCCTAGCATCATTGCCAAAAGAGACAAATCCCTTCTTCCTTGAGAGTAGTCATGAAGAAGAGAGATGTTCCCAGTCATGTGCATAGATCCCCCACTGTCTACATACCAGATGCTACTTTGGCATGTTGAAGAACCCTGCAATAATAAACAATCAGTTAGTTTTAGAGACCCAAACCTTTTTGGTTTTGGGCCTGGTCTCATCAATAGATGGTAACTAACATGTTTATTTGTAACAACAGCCTGAGAAGAGGAAGATGGTGTAGAAGAGGAGTCCTTTGGCTTAGACCTCCTTTTCTGTGGTTTCAACATAGGAGAATATAGTTGGTTAACTCTACCCAACAGATGTTGTACCATCATCACCAGTTGTGTCTGTTTTTGTGATAAAGCTTTCAGCTCATCAGACACATTGCTAGTGGAGTTAGATAAGGTCCTATGTTGCACCTTCTTCTTTTGAGCACCCTCAGCTGTCACCTGTTTAACTCCTTCCTTTTTGAATTGCTTTAAGGACTTAAGGGTTACAGGATTTGATGTTGCTGATACAAATGTGGTCTCAAACTCATTTTTCATTTTTACCATTTTCTTATTAATTTCTTCTTTTTGTTTGAGTTTGGAACCTCTTTTGTACCAACAATCATCTGTAAGATGATTGAACAAACCACATATTTCACATGGTTTCTTCTTCATCTTAGGTTGATTATCAACTAAAGATGGTGAAGCAACAGAAGACTTGTTCTTCAATGCTTTGGAAGCATTGGTTGCTTTCTTGACATCCTCTTTAGTAGCCTTCAAACTCTTTCTACTGCCAGTTTTCTTCTCTTCAGTGCTGACAGCAGTTGAAGTTTGACCTTCAGGTGTTTCATCAGCTGATGACTTCAGTAGATATCATCAGCTGATGTCTTCAGTCTTTGTCTTCAGACTTTGTACATCAGTTGTTGATCTTCAGCACTTGTGAACTCTTCAGCTGTTGTTCTTCAGTACTTTGGTCTTTCAGCTTCAGCACTTGTGTTCTTCAGCTGTTGTACTTCAGCACTTGGTTCTTCAGCTGTTAAGGTCTTCAGCACTTGATCTTCAGCTGTTGAAGTCTTCAGCACTTGTCAACTACTGATGAGGCTTTCAGCAGTTGTTGTGATACCGTGTGGGACTTAGAGATTTTCTGATCTTGGCTCATTGGTTCTTTTGGTCCAACAAACTCCCCCTGAACCAATGCAGCCAAAACCTCTAACTTATTTATACTCCCACTTATTGATGGCCAAATGTTGGTCTTTTTCCTTCTTGATCAGTAGAGAAGATGACCCATGTACGCTCCGGCCTGGGAAGAAATCTCAAATATTTGTTTGGCAGAGTATGAATGGGAACTCTGTTTTGGGGAACTGGACACAGAGTTGTTATCCCATTTATGAGATTTACTTCCCCATAATGAGTCTGTATGACTCACGAACATAGGCCTCAAGGAGAACAATTTGTTCCTCTTGAGAGAGTTCTTCAGCTCCTCCTTCGAAGAAGAACTCTGGACCATAGTACTCTGATAAGTACTTCATGGTCCTGCCATTTTTCAGCTCCACCGTAGTTACCTCCCTATATACAAATTCATCAGGATGGTTGCCTTCAAGGAGTAACTGGAGCTCATTCTTTTGGATGTCTTCAAGCTTTTTATATAACAACCCCTTCTTAATCATCTTGTTTTCTAGTAAGGCTTGAGGTGTCTTCTTGCTTGGTGAGCTTTCTTGAATTCATCAATGATTTCCCAAGGTGAGACTACAACGGCCAACATGATGGTAGTTTCTATGTTTTTCGTACTTGGCCGTTGTATCTGTGTGGGATAGTTCTTTTATGGATTCTAGAACTCACCCTGGGGTCTGCCATACTCTCACTCTCTCCTTCTGATACTGAAAGGTGTGCCTGAGAGTGTACAGCCTTTGAGCATGCCCTTTCATGGCTTGAATAGATGATGACTGAGGAAATTCCTTGTCAACCATCTTCAACAGTTGCTCATCGTGCTGTTTCTGCTGTTCTTCTTTTCTTCTATCTTGACTCTGACCATTTCCCTTTGAGAGTCAGGTGTGATCATGGATTGACTTCGGGGTTTTGGTAGCTTCAGAACAGCAGAGAGTGGCAGACTATCATCTTCATCCTCTTCTTCTTCTTCTTCTTCCATCCTCAGCACCCTTCTCCTCCTTCGGGGTACATCACTGGATGATGGTTGGGTTGGTGAAGGGATTGGTTTTGAAGAAAGAGGATGTTTGGATTTTGGCTTAGAGGTTGGTTGGGAGATTTGAGGGATAGGATCTGTTTGAGTGGGTGGAAGGGAAGGTTGATCTAGCATCCTTGTAGTTAATTTCGCCTTTGTGAGTTTAGCCATCTCTAACCTTTTGCCAGCCCCAGCCTCATCAAGGGCTTCCACAATAATCCCTTTGTTGAATTGCTCAGACAGACAGATTCTGGTGGCTATAGCCAGAATGCTGTCCCTGGACCATGCGCGGATCTCCATTATGATCTTCCCAAGTATTTTGCAATAAAGCGGATCATTATTTCCAACCTCTCTTTCTCAAGAGCATCATACCCTGCCCATCGGGTTTGTATCTCTTGTACTTCTAACCTTCTGATCTCACTATCCAGTGTGGCTGTGTCAAACCCCTGCCTGAATAGTTGTTCAATTATTTTATCCATGGAGCGGCTGTGTGTGGTGTCAGCTTCTTTGACCAGCTCCTCCAGGATTTGTCTTCAGCAGTGTGATCATCAGCACTTCTCTTTCGCTTGTACGTGAGCAGAGGTTGCTTTTCTTTTTCCTCCTCTTCCTTTTCCTCAGATCTTTTCCTCTTTCTTTCTTTCACTGCAGTACTCTCCCGCATTGACTTACTTTGCTCATCTGCATTCCCACACTTGGTTAATGCTCATCCGCATTGACCTCATCCGCATTGACTTACTTTGCTCATCCGCATTTCCACACTTGGTCAATGCTCATCCGCATTTCCCTGTTTCATCACTTATGTAGATTCAAAAACTTAACTTATGAGCCTTAAACATCAGATTTCAATTCACCATTCATGATGCTCTAAGCTTAAATCTTACCCTCTAAGCCTTAGAAACATCATTGCACATCAGAAAATATGAAATAATCACATCATAACATCACAACATCATCATATACCATTCAAGCATACGGGTCCGAAACCCAGTTAAATCAAAACATACATTCATGCATTTCCAGCCCCAAAATCAGTTAAAAACTAGTAAAAGAGGGGTTCTAGAACTCACCTTTGCATCTTTTAAGTATGGCTTCCTCCAAACTCATTTGCAAATTGAATTCAACTGCTTAGAAACCCACTAAAAACATGCTCGAACACATACAAACACACATAAGCATAAACCCGAGGATAAGATCAGTCAAGAACATCATAAAAGCATGAATTCTCACCTTGAATTCGAATTCTTTCTTCTTGTTCTTCTTCAAACCCAAGCTCCGCTCTTTCTCTCTCTATAATCCAAACTCCAAAAGTGAAAAGTGGCATGGCATGGGCGCCATGCTACTTTTTACACCCACTTTTTAAACATTTTGTCCTTTTGGATGCTTTTTAACCCCTAGACTTGGGGTTTATTACTTTTTCTTCTTTTCTTTCACTTTATTCATCTTTCTTGTCTAAAAATAGCCGGGTGTTACAAGTCCACCCCCTTAAATAGGTTTCGTCCTCGAAACCTGTTATTCCTCAAAGAATTGTGGGTAATGCTGCCTCATCTCTTCTTCAGTCTCCCACATAGACTTGGATTCCTTCCTATGCTTCCACTGTACTCGCATAAGGGGAATGACTTTATTCCTCAGCCTCTTTTCCTTTCGTTCAATAATTGCCACTGGTTGCTCAACATAATTGAGCCGTTCGTCTACTTCAATATCCTTCAATGGAACAATCATACCTCATCAACTAAGCACTTCCTCAGATGAGATACATGGAATGTCGGGTGAATTCCACTTAACTCATTGGGTAACTCTAATCTATAGGCTACCTCTCCTACTCGAGCAATGATCCAGAAAGGGCCTATGTATCTTGGGCTCAACTTGCCCCGCTTTCGGAAACGAATGATACCCTTCCAAGGTGAGACCTTCAACATAACCCGGTCATCCACCTGGAACTCAATCGGTCTACGTCGTTTATCGGCGTACGAGTTCTGTCTATCTTTGGCTGCCTTCATGAAGGCCTTGATCTTATCAAGCTTCTCAGGCGTAGCCTCGATTACCTCGACGCTCCCTAACTCCTTTTGACCAATATCACCCCAACAGACAGTGTTCTGCATCTCCTACCGTATAGCATCTCGTAAGGTGGCATACCAATGCTGGCATGATAGCTGTTGTTGTACGAGAATTCGGCTAACGGTAGGTGGTCATCCCAACTTCCCCCAAAATCAATCACACATGCCCGAAGCATGTCTTCCAATGTCTGAATGGTCCTTTCTGATTGACCATCAGTTTGGGGATGATAGCCGTGCTAATATGTAATCTCGTCCCCATGGCATCGTTGAATTTCTTCTAGAATTTAGAGGGAAACCGGGTGTCACGATCAGACACAATGGACACTGGCACACCATGACGATTACAATCTCCTTGATGAATAGGTCAGCCAACCTCTCAGATGAATATGTCTCGCAAATCGGTAGGAAGTGAGCACTCTTCGTCAGACGGTCCACAATCACCCATATGACATCATTCCTTTTCAGAGTATGTGGCAGCTTCGTAATGAAATCCATGGTGATGTGCTACAGCTTCAATTCCGGTATATCCAAAGGTTGGATCTTCCCATACGGCTTTTGATTCTCGGCCTTCACTTGCAAGCAAGTAAGGCACTTACTCACATACTCCACCACGCCGCGCTTCATACCCGACCACCAATTATCTTTCTTCATATCTTGATACATTTAGGTGGCACCTGGATGAATGGAGTATCGAGTATTGTGAGCTTCATCTAAAATCTTCACCCGTAGATTCCCAAAACGAGGAATCCACACACGACCGAATCGGGTTCTAACACCGAGTGTGTTTTCACCCAATTCCCCAACCAGACCTCTCATTCTTTCAGAGTTAAGATGATCTTCTTTCAGTGCCTCATCTTGAAACTCTTTGACTTGCTTCATCACATCAGAGGTCATGATCAGCTGATATGCTTTCACCCGAATCGGCTCGGGCCTCTCTTTTCGGCTAAGGGCATCCGCCACCACATTGGCCTTGCCCGAATGGTAATGGATCTCAAAATCATAATCCTTTATAAGCTCCAACCACCTCCTCTGCCTCATGTTCAGATCCTTTTGCTCGAAGAAGTACTTCAAGCTCTTGTGGTCAGTGAAAATGGCGCACTTCGTACCGTAAAGATAGTGCCTCCAAATCTTTAGTGCAAAGACCACGGCTGCTAGCTCCAATTCATGGGTAGGGTAGTTGACCTCATGAACCTTCAACTATCAGGATGCATAGGCTATAACCTTCCCTCTCTGCATTAACACACACCCCAAACCCGAGTAGGAAGCATCAGAATAAACCACCAGATCTTCGCTCCATCGGGTAATGACAGAACAGGAGCTTGAGTCAACCTCGCCTTTAATTCTTCAAATGCCTTCTCTTGAGCTTAACCCCATACGAACTTCACATCTTTTTGGGTCAACTTGGTTAGTGGAGAAGCGATCTTGGAAAAGTCTTGAATGAATCTCCTGTAGTAACCCGCCAAACCCAAGAAACTGCAAATCTCGGATGGCGTCTTTGGAGATTTCCATTGCATCACTGCCTCCACCTTAGTCGGGTCCACCATGATCCCCTCGGGATTCACCACATGACCCAAGAACTGAACTTCATGCAACCAAAATGCACACTTGGAGAATTTGGCATACAACTTCTCCCTCCTCAACGTCTCCAGAACCTCCCAAATGTGACCGACATGCTCATCCTCGTTTTTTGAATAAATCAGGATATCATCAATGAACACAATCATTGATTTATCCAGCATCGGCCGACACACCCGATTCATTAGATCCATAAAGGCAGCTGGCGCGTTGGTCAAACCAAAGGACATGACAAGAAACTTGTGGTGACCATAGCGCGTACGAAAAGCTGTTTTAGGGATATCCTGCTCCTTCACTTTAAGCTGATGATAGCCTGATGGAAGGTCGATCCTTGAAAACCAACTAGCACCTTGAAGCTGATTGAACAAATCATCTATTCCTGGTAAGGGGTAGCGGTTCTTCATTGTCAACTTATTCAGCTCACGGTAGTCAATACACATCCTCATACTAACGTCTTTCTTCTTCACAAACAGGACCGGAGCACCCCAAGAAGAGATACTCGGTCTAATGAACCCTTTATCAAGCAGCTCTTGAAACTGCTCCATAAACTCCTTCATCTCCGTTGGAGCTAACCGATACGGTGCCTTGGCAACATGTTGGGCACCCGGTATCAAATCAATCTGAAATTCAATCTCTCTGTCAGGTGGCCCTCCTGGTAAGTCTTCTGGGAACACGTCTGAAAAGTCACACACAACTGGAACATTAGATAGTTGTGGTGTTGGCGTATCCATATCCTTTACATAGGCCAGGTAGGCACTACATCCACGCCTCATACACTTTCCTGCCACCGCCATCGAGATTACCTTCGGAATCGTAGTAACCTGATCACCATAAACCGTTACCAATTTCCCGCCAGGCGCTGTCAACCGAATCATCTTCTTGCGGCACACAATATTCGCCTTGAAGCCTGCTAACCAATCAATCCCAAGAACCAAATCAAAACCACCTAAGGTCATCACAAACGGTCTAACAGGAAACTTATGACCTTCTAGTTCCACGTCACAGTTCTCTATCATCTTAGAGATCCTGGTAGACTTACCTATGGCAGTTTCTACATCAAAGGGCGCATCAACACATCTACTACTAACAGGCAGCTTAACACCAAAAGCAGCAGAAATAAAACTTTTACCGGCACCTGAATCGAATAACACATAAGCTAAGTTTGGTTTACTAGAAACGTACTGGACACAACGTTAGGGTCCATCCTAGCCTCCTCCTGTGTCATAGTGAATGCCCTAGTGCTCGCCCTTGGTCCTTCACCTCCAGTTCTCTTCACCCTAGAACTCTCAGCCCGAGGCTTCTTACAATCCTTGTTCACGTGGCCCTCCATGCCACAGTTAAAACACCGGACCATACGACAGTCCTTGGCTATATGCCCTGGCTTCCCACATTTGAAGCATACATTCAACCCCAACATGCATTCCCCGCTATGTTCTTTCCCACACTTAACATATTTATTTATACCTGCACCCGATGCAACCACACGACGGTCATCCACCCATGCCTTCTTGTTACCCGTCGAAGCATACCCCCGACCAAACCTCTTCCCCTGCCAGTTTTGCTCACCACCACTCTTCTTTCCACCTTCATTCATCACCACCGTCCTCTCATCATACAATCTCCTTGCCAATCCACTGCCGACCTAAACGTGCTCGGCTGGGCCGCGATCATGTGCCTGCGAATATCCGCTGGCAAACCCTGAATGTACCTCTTGATTTTTTGAGACAAGGTGTCACCTGATCCGGCACCAGAAGTGCCATCTCGTTGAATTTCGTGGTGTACTGCTGGTGCGTCATAGTTCCCGCCTCCAGTTGCAGGAACTCCCTCTCAACCTTGTCCATTTCCCGGTGAGGACAAAACTCCTCGATCACCAACTTCTTCAGCTCAGACCATCTCATCCTCCCGATGGACCTGCTACCCTCGGCTTGGACAATGTTGTCCCACCAGCACAGAGCCGAATCCACAAAAGAGTGGGTAGCGAACTTCACTTTTTGATCTTCACGACACTCGCTGACATCAAGAACAACCTCCATTTCCCTCACCCACCGGTGAGCAGCAACTGCTGTGCCGTTTCCATCGAAAGTTGGGGTCTTGCATCACATAAATGCCCCATATTTACAGCCTTGTACTGTCTCCCGCACAGGCTTTGCTTCTTCCTCTTCTTCTTCATTATCAGACGGTACCGTCTCAGTCTCGGGCTATCTTCTTTCGCCCGCAGGTCTACTCCTTTCCCTTCTCTCCCCTTCTCTTACGGCCTTTATCACTTCGGTCACCACAGACGGTAGGATCGTCTGCATGACTTATTGCACTTCTTCCACACACTGCCTCTTTCACTGAGGCTCTCAGGTTAGCACTCTCATCTCCGCCCTCCGGATGAGTGGTTTCTGGTTCTTCATGAACCACCTCTTCGGCCCTAGGCCTTCCTCTCATAACCCGTGGTTCAGCACCACGTCCGGCACCACACGACGCTTTAGATGATCTACCACCAGCCATCCTCTAGCTCACACAGAAAGGTTTAAACACTAATACGGTCATTCAAGAAATGGCTTAGTTTATGATAAGCATAGTAAGTCCCTATTACAGTGGCCAGTTGTGATTAGCTACTTACTTTACTATTCATACCCCAAGCATTACCTGTCCTAACTACATCCGTATTTAAATCTACATACAACACATAACCACATGCCATGCGCACATAATACCGGTTAACTTTACGAAAATACCTGATGGCACGCAACTACTCAGATTGGCATCCCTTTCCATTTCCGTCCCATTCTCAGTTTAAGGTAAGGTTCATTTTGAAAATTTACCCATTTCACTTAAACTTTGGCTCTGATACCACTTGTAAGGCCCCATTCCCCGGATGCTTACAGCTGGTCAACCATTGCAAATAAAACATACATTTATAGTTATTTTAAATAAACATTCGTAGTAGAAACATTCAAATTGGCATTTCATTTCATCATAAAACATTTGCAAAATAATGCATCCTTTATTAGTTACAAAATTTCATTTCTTGTATTCCATCACCTGCAAAATAAAACTTGTGCCATCCTCAGCAACATCACCTGCTAACTGAAAACACATAAAAGTCAGCGTTGCTGAGTGAGTTCTAGTTTTATAACAAAACATACTTTATTTTCATAAAACCGTTCTTTGCTTTCTTTCAAAATCATACTATACTTTACATTCGTGCGTGATCATACATCATACGTACATACAGGTAATATCATTATTATCTTCTTTAATCTTTTGTGCCTCATTCTTTACTTTTCCTTCCTTTCATCCATAAACCCGTCAGTTCTGTTCATGGTACTAACCTAGGCCCATCATAGACCTTCTATAACGGTGCATCGCACCTCGTGGTCACAATACCTAGGGTAAAGTGTAGGTTTACTATGCAATACCTTTCTGTTCATGGTTCTGGACCTAGGATTCTCATAGGCCTTCTATAACAGTGCATCACACCTCGTGGTCACAGTACCTAAGGTATGAATGTACATGTACCATTGCCATAAGCAATACCTTTCTTTTCATGGTTTTGGACCTAGGCCTCTCATAGACCTTCTATAACGGTGCATCGCACCTCGTGGTCACAGTACCTAAGGTATGAATGTACATGTACCATTGTCATAAGCAATACCTTTTGGTTCATGGTTCTGACCTAGGCCTCTCATAGACTTTCTATAACGGTGCATCGGACCTTGTGGTCACAGTACCTAAGGTATGCGGTAATAGTTCTATGCAAATGGTCAATCACAAAGAAAGACCTTGATATGCATGCCATGCCTACAAGGATATCATTACTTTCATTACCTATTAATGCATGCACTCTTACTTTTGTTCCTCTTTCATTATCTTTCACTTTATGTTACATAATACTTCGTTCATTCATTAACATAACACGTAAAGTCATAGGAAGATAAACATACATCATCACAAGGAACATAAACATATCATTCATACATCATCATAAGGGCATCATACATACATAACATACATCATGATAACCATGCAACATCATCATCATGCATAAGCATCAATCACAATACATTACATTCCTAACATACCATCTATGACCTCAAAAGTCAACTTTCATAACCCCCGGGAATCTCCTAGGTCAAAGCCTACATTACCTCTTTTTCCCCAAAAAGTCAAATTTTACTAAGTGTTCGTCCGCATTGACACTACTGCTTATCCGCATTTGATTTCCTTCATCCGCATTAACTTACTCTATCCACATTGGTTTCCTTCATCCGCATTAACTTACTCTATCTGCATTTTCCATCCGCATTTGCCTAACTCCTCCGCATTTCCATACTTAGCCAATGCTCATCCGCATTGACCTCATCCGCATTGACTTACTTTGCTCATCCGCATTCCCACACTTGGTCAATGCTCATCCGCATTGACCTCATTCGCATTGACTTACTTTGACATGATGATCGTGAATGATTAGCTCTAATAGTCCCTTTGGGTTCTGATTTTACTTTGTTTGACCCTGACTTCAAATTAACCTTTTCAAATTCTATTTCCAGGTTAACACAAGGCATCTTTCCTTTTCCCTTTGAAGTGGCCTCCTTTTGTTTAGTGTCAGTTTCATTGGATTTACTTACGGAATCTAGGTCACTCACAAGAGGAGTGGACACCACATGATCCTTGATAGGGTTATTGCTAATCGGTTTATTTTTGGTGTTCACCAAGGTCTCAGGTGGTGGTGGAACCACTTTGTATCCCAATCCCACCCTATTATTTCTCTCTCTCACTAAGTCTTGGACAATTGAGATGAGCTTGTCCAACTATGCAGTTTTGTTTTAAGGAGTTGACTTCTACTTCTAAAATTGCTTTCTGCTTCTTAGTGTCCTCTAGGGAGTTAAGATAATACCTAATTTCATTTGCTTGGTAAAGGCAACTACTTCAGTTTCCCTAAGTTGTTTGTTCAATATGTCTATCTTTCTTTGTAACTGTGCTTGTTTTGTTTTAATACTCTATTTGCCTCAGTGCACAGTTCTAGATCCTTTACTAAGCTATCATTATGATCTAATACCCTAGAAAATTTCAAATCTATAGTTTCCATAAATTTATTGCAATCTAAACAAGCATGATTATTAACAGCTAGTCAGTAGTACTTACCCGAGATGTTGAAGATGAGTCAGCCATGAGCGCAGAATCTGTTGTCTCTGGTTCCGGTGATTCTGACGTTGATGTAGATTTTCTTCTTCAGGCAGGTGGTTGACCACATGTTTAGTGTCTTCAGAATTTGACATCACGATCTCTACTGCTATATCTACCTCACTGGCAGAATCTCCATCAATGTCCTCCACACTAGCTATGTTGGACACTTCCAGTGAGACGAACCGAAAGCTCCAGTCCTGTCCTTCATCATCATTAGCAGTCAAGGCTTTCGGGTCCTTGCTTGATAAAGTAGAGCTGCTAAATGTGGCCTTGTCCTGATGATTAAAGGACGAGAAGGGATTGCCATTACCAGTCTTCTTTGGCTTCACACACTCCCGCTTGAAGTGCCCCTTCTCACCACAGTTGAAACAAGTTACCTTTGACTTGTCGAAGCCAAAGGTCGTGTCCTTGGTTGCAACCAAGTTCTGTCCGGTCTTTTTGACAAAATTTTTAGGTCGTCGGATAGCGCTTGCCAAAGCCCACATTATGTCCATTCGTTCCAACTCCATCTCGTCCACCTGTTCATAATCCTCATCTGCCAGGTGACAATTTCCTATCTTTCTAGCAACTAGTCTATCATAGGAGTGGACTATAGCAGCTAGGAGGTCCATGTGTTCTTTGGCCACCTCAACTGTCACATTACCGAAGTTATCGGTTTTCAATTTTGCTGCATTAGCATCAGGTATGATATACTGAGTGCTAGAAGACCCTGACGTTTCGAACCCTGAAGTAGAAGTTTGTGCTGGAACTGCTGAGCTTGAGACGAAAGCAGTCTGCAGTGGTGCTCCAGATGTCTTGGCCTGAGGAGTCGTATTGTAGAGTGCAGGATTCTGGTCATAGTTGGCCTTTTGTGCTCTGTACTTCATCCTAAGCTCTTCTTCTCTCAGTTTAGAAAGAAGTCATTTATATCTAACGTCGAGAGCATCCCATTCTGTCTGAGATTTGAAATGAAAGAAGCCCATTTCTCCGGTAATCCATCAGCAAAGTTGGATACCATATCCTCTATCGACGTAGTACTCCATGAGTGTGCATCTCACTCATCAAGTGGTAGAATCTGTTGATCACATCATCTAGACCTTCCTTGCCCATTGAAGAGAAGTTGTCAAACTCCTTCTTCAAAGCTTTGGCCTTAATGGCCTTGAGTGAGGCATTTTCATCATACCTCTTCTCTAATGCATCCCATTGTTTCTTTGCTTGAGTGTATTCCAAATACTGATGGAAGATGTCCTTTGGAATACCAGAGTGAGCAAAGCGTAGACTTTCTTCTCAGCGTTGTGTTTTACCTTTTGTGCATCAGACATGCCACTAATGTAAGTTTGACTCCGTCAGCTCCTACTGGCATGCTGTACCCCAACTCTATTGCCTCCCACAATTTTGTATATACTCCATTTAAGTATATTTCGAAACGTTGCTTCCATTGTGGATAGTCATCTAACGTGATAAGCTTCGGGGTTTATTGTGAATTCCCACTTCGTTCTCCAACAGCAGTAGATTCGGAATACGAGTATCTCTACTTGCTGTGTATGCTGAAAACTGGTCCTCCATTTCACTTAACTTTACTTTTTAACAAACTGCTTATGTGTGCGAATGAAGGTATGCTATTGGGCTTATTCGGGTGATTGAACTAGGTGAATGGTTCAATCGTGCGACAGAACAAATGCGGATGAGTCAGTCGGTCGAATGAACTAATATGGTTGAACAGTCCGAATATGGTTCTCAATCGTACAAATGAGTGTACGAATGAGTCCAATCATGCGGTTGGAGAATGCGAATGACTCAGTCGTGCGATTGAGCAATTGTGCGACTGAGCCCGCTGAAGTTGATAATTCGTAGGTTAAACGTGTTTCGGCCATAAAAACTCGAATTTTCTCAAACCCTAATCGCCGTATGCCGGAAAAACTAAACTTTATGGTCGGGAAATGTCTAAAACTCCGTTTGACACAAAAGGACTGCGTTTTTAGTGAAAAAACACAACTTATGTATCAAAAACGATTGAATCAACATGTAATCAAGAGCTAAGGCTTTGATACCACTTGTTAAGATCTGGTATTTGAACAAAATACCAACTGATTAACATGTAAACCAAACCAAATAGTGCGGAATCCTATTTGATTGGCGATCCAATCATGAGAACGCACGTAGACACAATTATGTATTGAATCTAACGTCAAGAATCGATTAGGAATCGATCTACTGCGATCTATGAACTTGAAGTACAAAGTTAGAGGCTTCTGGACGGCTAGGGTACGTCTGGAGTCGAAGTGTATTTAATGCTTATGTTTTTCCACGAATAAGTGGTATTTATAGGTTAGGGTTGCTCATTCGGCGACTGAACCATTAGCATGGTTCATTTGTGCGATTGAGCCATGCGTTGATCCATTCGCACGACTGAGTGTTCAGTCGTGCGACTGAGTCAGTCGCATGAAGTTGTTCAGGTGTATGGACTATTTAGACGCATGGACACTCAGTCGCAGGGCCATTCAGACGCATGGTCTAGTCGGACGCATGAGAACTTCACTTAACCAAGTTTGAATGTATTCATTATTATAACATTATGCATATCAATTCAAACAATCACAAACCTGTATAATCTATTCAATATGCGTTACACAACTCATTAATGAAATATTAAACATTACAAATCACAATCAAACATTCTCATTTCATTAAGTACCTAATATTACATCAGTGTAAGACATTCAAGACATATTACATTAAGATCAGGATCTAGGTACATATGTATCAACAAGCTAAATTGCAGTCGAGGAGAGACAGATAAATTTCCTACTCTCTAGAGGCTTTAATCTTCAAGAACTTTCTCCACACAATGATCAGACGATCCTCTGGCTCTACAAAACAACAAGATCAAATGGAGAAAGAAAGAAAGAAGGTTGCAAGAGAAAAGGCAAAGGAGAAGAAGAAGAAGCTAGGGTCACTACAACCAGTAAGCTCAGTGAAAAGGCCTGGATGAAAGACTATCTTCGGGCCCATGGCCTCTCTGGAAGGCAGGTGGGACCCATGTCTAAGAAGATAATCCAACGGATTATCAGTGATATGAAGGCTGACATCCGGCTGGGAAAGAAGAAAGAGATGTATAGAAGGTAAAGGGGATGACCTTCACTGCAACCACTCAACCACAGCCTGAATCCTCACCCTTACCCTTCACCATTAAAACCGAGCCTTTCACCCTTGAACCCACACCATTACCCACATCCACTCTTTCACCTCAACCAACCAAACTTCCCATTCTTCAACCCAAAACTCTCCCCAGAACCTCTGAACCTCAACCTACCCAACAACCATCCAAACCATCCCCTCAGCCTTCTCAACAACTCTCTCTTAAGGAGTTCAAGGTAATCAAGACCAAGCTCATCAACTGCACAACTCTAAGCGAAGTCTCATGTGATGAAGATTCTATCAACATTACCTATGTTGATGGATCCTCTTGTTCCCTCACAAGAGATCAATTTCTTGATTTACCTAGAGGAACACTGGACTAGGCAGCTAGACTTCTAGGCCTCAACTCAGATTCATTAAATGATGAAGAGAAGAAACTTAGAAGGAAACTCGTGACTCTGCTGGACACCAAGAAAGAGAACAAGATTCCCAGTCAGTCTCTTGTGCCTAGAAAGAAAATAGTCCAGTGGAGGTTCGATGAAACTTCTCACAACTTTGTTGTGGAAAGGGATAATGGGGAAGTCAATAGACTTAATGCAACCTCCCTGCTACACTCCAGCAGGTTTGATATTGCTGAGTTAGCAGAGAAGCCATTCTCCAACCCCTCCAACTCTAAAGCTGTTGCACTCATCAGAAATCATCTCAGCAGCCTTCATCTAGCTGAGCTAACTGCAAAGGCCAAGATTGAAGAAGAGTTGAGATTGAGAACACATGAAGACAAGGAAAGACCTCCTACCAAAGGCACTGCCTTTCTACAGATGGTGGAGGGTCCAGAATTGGAAACTATAGTTTGATGGGAATATGATTACAGTTCCTATCAACTAACTCTTTTCAGAGGGCAACAACAGAGGGTACATGTTATCCAAGGATCTGTACAAACTTCTCAGCACCACATCAGGGAAGACAAGGAGACAGACAAATATTTACTCTCCTTGGTGCTGAAAGTTTTAAGAAGCAGAAACAAGTGAAGTTTTGGTAGCATCAGCCTTGGGGGAGTTTGTTGGATCAAGAAGAAGGCTAATGCAACCAAACTAAGTCACTTAGATAATTTTGGTAACTAAGTCACTTAGATAATTTTGGTGCTACATGCAAAGGCTTCCGAAGCTTAGCATGGAACTTCCGAAGGTTGTAGAGTTCTTCAAAGACAAAGTGAAAGATCAACTTCAAAGATAGAACTCTACTTCCGAAGTCAAGTGTATACTTCTGAAGTTCAAGTCTTAGAAGAATAAGCTGAAAACCACTTCCGAAATATGATGAAAATAAGAAGTCTCCAAGCCTTAGAAGAAGCAGTCTCTTTCGAAGTATAAGTGGCTTCGGAAGTACTTACTCTTCTGAAGCCATTTAACCTTTGAAAGACACTGCTATGAACCAGTGGACACAAGTATGGTCTCTGACACTCCGCTGCAGACCTCTGATACTGTATGGCTTCTTCCTAAAGAGCCATGGAATTGACCATACTTTATTCCACTGTTTACCTTTTTATGATAGTGCAAGTTACCAATTTTAGTTGGTGACAAAAGGTAAGTCAGGGACATGTCCTGACTACCAAATCTCAGATAAGACATTATCCGAGATATCTTAAACTTTAGCTTTGTAGTATAGACTTTAGCTATAGGATCCCAGCTGGTATCAAAGTATATTCGGCTGTAGGTAGTATTATATATAGGTTCTCTTTGTAACTCATTCCACACTTCTTGTAAGAGAAGCAATATATAAAAGTACCTTGAAAATTACTTCCTGTGTTCTTTACTACTTTCTATATTGTGATCAACTCTTACTGATTCTATCTTAACCCGACTGCTGTTCTAGGTGAGTTTGAGAGAAAACAAAGTGTTAAGTGACTAACATCGATCATGCAGTATTTTATTGATAAAAATCGAATTTGGTGATTTACTGGATTAATATGTGATTTTTATGAATTTATTTAACTAAAAAAAGCCTAAACTAGGAAATTTTTAGATAAAATTTTAAAAATAGGGTAACAAGACTACAACCAATAAATTCATGTTATTTCAGTATTTTATAACCTCCAATATGAGATTTGGTGGAAAGGATGGAAGAAAATAAATATAAAGCAAACTTTAGGGTATAAATTGTAAATTTGAAACTTTAAGGACCAAAGTGTAAATTCTGCAATTTCACCTAAATTTCGACCAACCTATAACTAAAAATACTTGGTAAAATTATTATCATCTTAAAAAATGATAAGAATAAAACTTGTCATTCACATGATGAAACCCTAACTTTCCTAAAAAGGAAACCTTTTAATGCAAACGCTAAGGAAATGAAGCTAGATGAGCTTATGACCATAAAACATACCTAGTTACACTTACAATAGTCTAAGATCATATAGCTTACTACTTGTATCTTGATGATAGGGTGCTAGGACTTGAATATCTGACTGTGCTCAAAGAATTGTTGATTAACCCTAAGGTGAGTTTTAGTGTTTCCTTTTTACTACTGTTTTGGGATGAAGCATGTTATGTTTGAACTGAAATTATTTATGTGCTATTATGTGATACTTATATGTTTAGTTAATGTTAGAACCTTCACTTACATGTATCACAATCATTAATTCTTTCATGAACCACTTGTTCTATATGGGTAGATCTACTTGGGAATCCCCACGCATAATGCCTTTCGTCATGACCCAATGACTTAATAGGAAGGGTGCCACAATGAGATCCTACGGGGTTGTTTCTGTCGTGTAACATGTATTATAAAATGCTATGGTGAACCAGCTGCCAGGTATGGTGCAATGTTTGAGGCTCCGTTTTCCTTATGGGTTAACCGACATTAACACAAGTTTCAAAAAGGCTAGCCGGGACTATGTGCATGGTTAATTGTGACCCCAACAATAGTGATACTTATGTTTTTAAAATTAATTTATGAATTCTAAAGATTCTTTGTATTTAATTTTAAGCACTGAATTCACTAACTTTACAGTTGACCCAAAACCTTTTTGAGCATGTTTCAGGTAATCATTGATGGAAGCTTGGTTTGTTGAAGGAAAACGTATCGCTGACCTAGAGTTGTGACTACCTCTGACATTACTAGTTTTTGAAGCATTTTTAACAATTCAATTTCATTGTCTGTTGATCTTTTAAATATTTTGCATTGGGCTTTTACCTTATGTTATGGGCTAGACTTTTATAGCCTAGTTAAGTTATTTAATGTAATGTCATGTGATTTCTCTCCTTGTGCCTCTTGTGATGGTTAGTTTTTGCTACCATGTATATTACCAGTCTGTGATGTCCTACCCTCCTTGGGCCTGGGGTGTGACATATGTATCACAAAAATATAATAAAGGTTTTGAGTAAGTTTTTTTCATGTGTGTTGATATCATTCTTAACTTTAATTGATATCAGATCCATTCAAGAAAACCTATGTTTTCTTAAAGTTTGAAGAAACTTAATAAACAACCTATTTCCGATCAAACAAGAAGACTGAGATCAAAGAATTAAGTGGCTTTCTTTGAATCCTTTAGTCGAACTCCTTATTCACTTGGATATCATTCAAGACGGAAATCATTCCAAAAAGTACACCACTGATCAACTATAGTCGAAAGAAAATGAAAAAAACCCATGGGAGATCAAGGTGAAAATTGTGTGGGTGACAAGGATAGATATGCTCCTTCTCTTCAATGTCCAATACTGAATGCGAACAATTACAATCATGGGCAATCCGTATCAGGGCCATCTTCAAAGTACATGGGTTAGTCGAGCTAATCGAACTACCATCAGGAACCAAGGCAGATGCAAAGAAAGATAACATAGTTGTGGGCTTGTTGTTCCAAGCAATACCGGAAGACCTTCTCCTACATGTATCCTAACATAAAACTGCTGAACTTGTGTGGAATGTGCTAAAGACACGTTATATCGAGGCTGAAAGGGTTAGACAGTCACGGATTGAAACACTTCAAGCAGAAATCAAATCACTAAAGACGAGAGAAGGGGAGAGTATTGATGACTTTGCCGGCAAGATGAGTCAAATTCCCTCTAAGGCCACTACCCTTTGAACCACGTTTGAAGATAGGAGACTTGTAAGAAAACTCCTTGGAGCGGTACCGACAAAGCTTATTTCACTTGTTTCCATTGAACATTTTTTTGGATCTAAATGTGATGACCATTCAAGAGGCTGTTAGAGGACATAAGGCATCAAAGAAAAGGTGAAAGGATGAGACTCTACTATAGAGAATCTAACTAGATTACTCTATCATCAAGTCGAATCCTCCAAGTCTAGTACCCCAAGAATAAAATCGAAGTTGTGGACATGACCATTATCAGAATTGAAATCAAGGTGCAAATCAGTCTAATAACCACGAGAGTGGCAAAGGGCTTTTCAATAAAGATGGTTCACAAAACAAATCTAAAGAGCGGTCTAAAGGGAAAGGGAAGGACAAGTCCAAGGTACTACGAGCACTTTGTGTCTTCATGCCTGGAACAAAAACAAAGCCACATGAATTAAATTTTGTGCAAACACAAGAAAGTGATCCAACCATGTACATGGTTGAAGTGCATGAGTTATGTTTGAATGAAAAAGTGTGTTTCCAAAACACCTTAAATCTGAGGAAGGGGTATGGTACTTAGATAACGGGGCAAGCAACCACATGACAGGGAAACTCACATACTCTTCAAAACTTAATGATAGTATAACAGGAAAAGTTTGTTTTGGGGATGGATCATGTGTGGCCATAAAAGGGAAGGGTTCAATCCTACTCAAAAGTAATACCAGAGAATAAAAGGTTACTAATGGATATTGTTTATATTCCAGAACTTCAAAGTAATATAATAAGTCTAGGACAAACAACTGAGTTGGGGTGCAAAAAATTATTATAGAAGAATAAAAGGGGGAAATATATTGATGAATGTCAAATGATGAAAAAACCGCTCATATAAAATCAAGCTTAAAACAGGAAGCCCAGTGTGCCTTCAAGCCAGACTTAGTGACCAAGGATGGCGGTGGCATGCAAATCTTGGACATGTCGAATTTGATTCGCTAAACTACATGAGCAAGAAGGCTATGGTGGATGGACTACCTTCAATCTACCGATAAAATCATCTATGTGATTCATGCTTAGTAGCAAAGCAAGCAAGAACACTTTTCCCCAACAAGCAAAACTTTAAGCAACTAGAAGATTAAAGTTGATGCATGGTGATCTTTGTGGCCTGGTCTCGCCTACTATACTAGGTGGAAATCGGTATGTGTTTGTTCTTATCGATGATAATAGTAGATATACGTGGGTCTTTCTTTTGAAATCAAAGGATGAAAGCTTTGATGTTTTTAAAGTCTTTGTTGCACAAGTTGAACTAGAAGGAAGGACAAAATTCAAGACCCTTCGAATCGACTATGGAGGAGAGTTTCACTCCAAGAGTTTCCTTCAATTTGTGAAGAAAAAGGAATTAAAGGCATCTCACTACACCCCACTCACCATAACAAAACATAATAGTCAAATGACGAAACCATAATGGAGATGACCCGAAGCCTGCATAAACCTATTCATGTGCCACAAGTTATGTGGGTAGAGGGTGTGATGTACACCACGTATATATTAAACAATGTTATAACCCGAGCCTTAAATGAAAAACCCCCTATGAAGTTTACAAAGAAAATAAACTGAGTGTGGAACACATTTGGGTATTAGGCTGAGTTGTTTATGAAAAAAAAAACACATCTCCTCAATTAATGAAACTAGATGATCGATAAGGAAACTTGTTCACTTTAGGTGCAACTCGGGAGCAAAAGCATATCGCTTTTCTGATCCTCAAAGTCAAAGGATTATCATAAGTCTGGATGTAAGTATAAAGAGGAAGAAAGCTGGGATTGGTCTGCATTTACATCTTAAAATAGTCTACAAGGTGCTAAGTATGAAAATTTTGTAATACCATGTCAAAATTTTGAGACTATCCCTTTTGAAACAACCTCAGACAATGAAGAAAACATCTTCTTTGAAGACATGTAGCTTCCATTTCATGTGCATAGTTTTTGGAAACTCTGGTATAGATTTGGGCCCCTCAAACTCCCCTCAAATGTCAACAAGTTATTCAGCGGGGTCAAACCTGACCAAAAACTCAACCCATAGTTCACCTCAAAACAACCACCAAAATGAAGAAAAAGTCAGGCTTAGATGCTCAAACAAGATACAATGATTATGTTATGAGTTCCTGAGTCACAATTAAAGACCTTATGATCACTAATAAGCAAGAACCAAATTTTTTTGAAGAAGCTAAATCAAGTAAAGGATGGATGAAATGGACTCGATTAATAATAACAAAACATGGTGTCTTACTGACTTACCTCAACATACAAAACTTGTTAGGCTAAAATAGATTTTTAAGTTGAAGAGAAACCAACATGGAACTGTTAACAAGCATAAAGCTAGGCTCGTAGACAAAGGACAGTAGTTTGGGATCGATTAGGACGAGGTGTTTGCACTGGTTGCTCGAATTGAAACTATACAACTTTTAATGGCATTACCCACAAGTGAAGGGTGGGAGCTCCATTATCTATATGTGAAATTGGCCTTTCTTCACGGAGAACTTAAGGAAAGTGTGTATATCGAGCAACCCGTTGGTTTTGTCAAAAAGGATGATGAAGGCAAAGTCTACAAGTTACTAAAAGCTCTCTACAGGTTGAAACAATCCCCAAAGGCATGGAATACCACACTTGATAGCATTCTAAAAAGTCCTAATTTTCAAAGATGTGCTCATGAACAAGCCGTATACACAAAAAATTGAGAAATACCACACTAATTGTTGCAATTTATGTTGATGATATTTTGCATGTTCAAAAAAGGAAGAAGTGAAAAACTTTAAGAAACAAATGGAGAAAAACTTTGAAATAAGAAATTTTAGAACACTCTCTTAATATTTGGGAATCGAGGTAGAACAAAGACTAGATGGAATATTGATCAAACGAGAAGTGTATGCAACAAAAGTGTTGAAATTCCAAAACGATCAATGTAAACCTAATCAATACCCCATGGAACCTAGATTAAAACTAACAAAAGATGAAAATGGAAAAAATGTCAACGCAATGAAATACAGAAGCCTAGTTAGGTGTCTTCGACATCTTTTGCATATTCAACCCGATTTGTCCTACTCCGTCAGAATGTTGAGCTGATACATGTAAGATCTTATAGAGTCTCATATGGTTTCCATAAAGCAAGCAATAAGATACGTGAAAGGAACCATAAGTCTCGGCCTCCACTTACCACGATCAAACTGAAAAACATTGGTGGGGTATAGCGATAGCTTTTATAGAGTTGATGATGACAATGGAAGAAGTAAAATGTGTCACATCTTTTTTTATGGTGAGTCCACAATAACTTGATGTTCTTTAAAGCAAAATTCTGTTGCACTTTCTTCATGTGAATCAGAATTTATGGCTGCAACCACTACGACATGTCATACCATTTAGTTCGAAGAATTACTAAAGGAATTATCTTGAAAACCACTACAACCCGTTTGATTAATGGTGGATAATGTCTCAATGATAGCTTTAATGAACAATCCCGTCTTCCACGGGAGAAGCAAGCATATACATAGGCACTATCATTACATAAGAGAATGCATTGAAGATGGGAAAATTGAAGTTGAACATGTAAGTGGAGATAAACAAAAGGCGGGCATTTTAACAAAGGCACTCCCTCGAATCAAGTTCAAGGAGATGTGGAAATCGTTAGGAGTCAAAGACCCACTAATTTTAATTTAAAAAATTAGAGGGGTGATTGTTTTTTTATTAGATAATTAATTCTCGAATTCGAAGATTTAGCGGATCAGGATTATCCTTGATCAAGTCGGTTCATGGAGATAAGATAGGGAAGAGATAGAATTCTATTTTATTGCTTGTAAAACTTATGATAGATCCAACATTATAAATAGAGGGCTCAATATAGGGTTTTTGTATCACAAAAATTCCCGTAACGGTTTTGAGTGAGTTTTCTTTTTCATCGTGTGTTGATATCAATTCTTAATTTGATTCAGAATCGTTAGCGGTTGTGACATAAACATTGTGTTATTAAATGAAAGAAGTCGATCTAAGAAAGTGTGCCTTAAACCTACTTTAAGACAAGACATGCACAAGATAATAGAGTTAGAAACCATATGTTTGGTAATCTAGGGTGCTTTACGAAGAACGATTATGAAAATGTAGGTAAGGTTAAATTTGGAGACGAATATAGCATGGAGATAAAAATGATAAAGGATTAGTCGTGTTGGAGGGGAATTCATTACAAATAGTCTTGAACAATGTGAAATTCAGTAAAAGGATATGCAAATATCAGAAAGTGCATATCTGATTATTGAATTTGGGAACAATGGCCACGCAAGATGAAAATTGAAACTTGAGGTCGCTATCTTGTCTATGTTGTGATTAAAAGTAGAAGAAGTGAGGATCAAAGACTGATCAAGAAAAATCACAAAAGTTTTGATCACTTGGAGTTGGTGATAGAAACACAAAAGTTGGTGTACAGAAAAAACTGTCTACATAAAAGTTAAAACCGAAAGTCAATAAAGAGGCAAAAAAGAATTGTTTTAAACAGAATAGTCTTAAATAAGTATTAAAAATATACAAAGAATTCAAGTTTTTCTATGAAATAAAACCTGAATTAAAACTAAAAAAATGTTTTAGAACAAAAGTGGTTGTTTACTTGGTTTATCGATGTTTAAAAGAATGAGACATGTTGAAGAGTACAACAAAGATTATTGAAAAAGAATCAGGAGGAGGAAAAATAAGAATGCCATATTCATACAAATAAAGGTTGAAGAGGCTCTAAAGGATGAAAGTTGGGTTGAAGCAATGGAGGGGGTGCTACTTCAATTCAAAAGGTAAAAGGTTTGGAACCTATGTCTTCTTTTTCATAGGAAGACCACAATAGGTATCAAGTGAGTTTTAGGAACAAGAAAGATGATAGGGGACTTGTCATCAAGAATAAGACAAGACTAGTTGTTCACGGGTACACACAAGAAGAATGATTGACTACACATATGTTTTTGCTCCTATAGCAAGAGCTGAAACTATTGGATATTCCTTGCTTTTGTTGCATCCAAGGATTTTAAGGTCTACAAACTTGATATCAAGTGTGCCTTCTTATATGGTATGATAGTGAGGAAGTGTATGTCAAACAACCACCTGACTTTGAAGACCCAGATCATCTTGATTATGTCTGCAAGATTGACAACGCTCTCTATAGGCTGCATCAAGCTCCAAGGAAGTGGTATGAGACACTGTCCATAGTACCTTGTTCAGCATGGTTACAAGAGGGGTACTATTGATGGCACACTCTTCGTTAAAGAAATAGGAAACGAATTGATGTTGGTTCAAGTTTATGCAGACGACATCATCTTTGGGTAACCTAATCCAAAGCTCTTTAAAGACTTTGAGAAGCTAATAAAGAATAGATCTGAAATGAGTGTCATGAGGGTATTCAATTTCTTTCTAGGTATTCAAGTGAAGTAGGTTGACAATGGGATTCATAAACAAGTCAAATTATGTGCAAGTCATACTTACTAGATTTCTTCTCCTCCCCTGCTCAAGGAGAGATGAGTGATCCTAAATCACCTATTTCTAGCCCACATCATCCACCTCTAACTAAGGTGGACCTTTCATAACATGTTCAGGAAGTCCATATGAAGAGGCTCTCATTTTTGCAAGTGATTACATTATCAAGACCTCAACCATGGCAACCCAACCAATTTACACTTTTCTTGAAGCTTTTATGGTACATGGGAAATCTAGTAGCTAAGAACCCAAGCTAGGGGTGAGAAAGAAGACTTTGGTCCCATTCTCTCATCCCCCCATGATTCTTCTAATTAAGATGAGGGGAGTCTGTAACTAAAGGTGAAAAAACTATTAAAAATATGCACCTATTTACTTTCAAAGGTAAGTTACTTGGAATCTTAGTTGGCTACCTTACAAAGTTAAGTCATTGATTAACAACTTGAGATCACCGATCTCAAGGGCAAGTTAGCTGGGAGACCTATCATGCAAACTCAACTAGGTCCACAAGAACCTGTGGATATGGTGGATCTAACCCTTAGCTCCCCTATGTAAGAGGATGATTCTACCAAAAAAAGGGTGAAAGTCCTACCTACAATCACAAAACCTAGAGATCTGCCCAGAGTATGGACATAGAGGATTCACCACCCTTACTTGCAATTGTTCATAATCAATAACCTTCTCAGGCCCACATTGATATGGATGCACTGATTTAAAGCTTGTTTGAGGAGGGCATATCAAGTGCTATTTCTACCCCATCCTATTCTACTGAAAATTTAATAGTAGGATAGAGGTATGATACTTATAAAAGAGTCTTGGTACTCTCTAGATCTCAGGGGAAACAAGAAGTCTTCAACTTTCAAACCTTGAGCTACTATGAGAGCTTTTCTCTAGTTGATCTACCACTTGTCAATCCAAGTCAAACAAGGCAAGTTGAAAGATTAGCTGAGAGAATTCAAGATAGGGTGCTTGAAGAGTTCAAAAAAAGATTCAAATGATATAAAAAGAGGCTAGCAGGCAAGACTGTTAGTCAACTGGATACAAAGGTAGACCCTAAGATTAGCTTCAAAGGGGAAGCCTTAGTTGAAGGCCTAGTAGTTGAACTTGTGAACCTTAAGGCAGAAACTGCTTCAGCATTAAGTACCCTTAGTGAGGCACCAGCTGGTGAAGGTGTCTCATATCCTCTGTCTAGCCTAAGATCAAGTGCTAAACCAAATAATAAAGGCCAAAGCTCTCTCTAGCCTAAGTCACACATGCTAATGACTGATAAAGGAAAAAGGAAAATGACCTCTAAGGATATTGAGGAGGAGAAGAGAGAGGGAGGAAAAGGAAGGCAGGGGGAGAGAGTTCAAGTCCCCTGGGTTTATAAAAGCTGCAAATAGGGTTGCCCCTAGGCTAAATACTCAAGAAGATGAGTTGAGGGCAACCGGATTGAAGGATCTAGGATTTAGGAACTATAATATAGATGAAATAATCTCTCTTCCCTTGGAAGAACTCAATGAACTGGTTGATATTAAGGTGTCAAATGAGAGGAATGAAGCTAAGGCTGTAGAGTTTCTCCTCAAAATAAAATAAGAAAGAATAAGAAAAATATTATACAAAGCTCTTACTCTCTTCCCAGTTCAAGAAAGCCCTGAGGTAGAGGCTGTGGCATCTGAACAAGAAACTCAGGCAGGTAGGGAACAAGATAGACAAAGCATGATAACCTACCTGAGTGCCACATGCCTATATCAGGCAACAGACCTACTTCCTTATCCTATGAGTATATATAATTTCAATACCTTAAGCAGCTTGAGCAAGAAGTCTTGAAAGAAAAAAAGAAGTTGCTAAGATTAAGGTGATGGAAGAGACTACAAAGTCAAGAGCCATCATCCGTGGAAATAAGAAGAAGTCTACTAACAGACAAAAGATAGTGAGCTTCTTGAAGCTATGTGGGTTCTCCAGAAGGAGACTTCATCCAATGTATCTATCCATAATGAGTGAGCACATTTGAGTGATCAAGTAGGAGATCAAGAACGGTAAGCTGGTTGAAATGCATTCTCCACTAAGTTAGGCTGCACCGGAAGCTAAGGTCAAAATTGAACCACAAGAGAACTCAACCAGGACCTAGTGCTGCATCTTAACAATTCATATTCTGACCCACTACAGGGTCTTGATCCCTCTTCTTCTGAATCTATGAATGAAAAGGACCCAACTAAGAAGGATAAAGAAGAACCATCTGGTACTCAAAGCCACTTTCTCAGTTAAAGTATAAAAAAGAAGAAGATGGCCATCAGAAAAGACAAAAAGAAGTCCAAGGTGTTAGGATCTGGTATTTCAATGAAATACCTAATGATTAACGTGTAAACCAAACCAAATAGTGCGGAATCCTATTTGATTGGTGACTCAACAGTGAGAACGCACGTAGAATCAATAAAGTATTGAATCAAATGTTAAGAATCGATTAGGAATCGATCTACAGCGTTCTATGAACTTCGAGGCTTCTGGACGGCTAGGGTACGTCTAGAATCGAAATAGAATGAATCCTCTCGCTTTCCACGAATTGGGTTGTATTTATAGGTTAGTATTGTTCATTCGTGCGACTGAACCTTTAGTATGGTTCAGTCGTGTGATTGAACCATGCGGTTGATTCATCCGCAGGACTGAGTGTTCAGTTATGCGACTGAGTCAATCTTAGGTTACAATCATACGACTAATCCAGTCTCCTGGTTCAGTCGTGCGACCGAGTCATTCGTATGAAGTTATTCATGCGTATGGTCCATTCGCATGGGCCATTCGTATGAGAACTTCATTTTGTTAAGTTTTAATGTATTAATTTATATAACATTAAGTGTAACAATATAAACAACCACACACCTAATTAACCAATTCAACATCGACTCATTAATGAAATATTAAACATTATAAATAATAGTTCAAACAACCTATATCATTTCATTAATCTTTCCAAACATTACATCAGAATCAGACAAACAAGATCTATTACATTCATATCATGATCTAGGGACATACATGTATCAACAAACTCCCCCTTGGACCTAGATCTCTCTAATGTATTGTTTTCTTCATTACCTCCTCATACTTCTTGTACTTAGCCTCTTTTATGACTCCTGCATGAATCTCAAATGCAAAACAGAGTCTTATGACATTCTGCAACTGGAGGGCTTGTACTATACCTACGTATCATAGAATAGTGGCCACTTGTATAGAGTGTAAACATCATTAGCTGACAAGTTGGTAAGCCACATTGGGACAAATACCCTGATAGTATCCATTTGGCCCTCTTTGTTTAGGACTATGACCGCTTCTCCTGTCCTCCAATCGTAATACCACCACTTAAAGTGTGGAGTGAAGTCCTGTGGCATTTCCCTGAGTGGGATTCTTGACATCGTGCGCGGAGGGCTCCACTTCAACACTATCTTTGGCTTTCCAGTAATGGCATTAACTTTAGACCTTCTGATGTACCTTGTAGGCTGTTGGGGTCTGAAGTTAACCCACCTGGTGTGGTACTCCTTCCTTAGGGCAGCCTCAAACTAGCCAGACATCTTTCTCGGGTCAGCATACAACAGCTTCAGTTTGGCCAGTTGGTTGAGCTCAAAACCTGGTAGAGTCTTTAGATCATGTGGAAATCTAAAGTACTCTATGCCCTTCTCTCTCTTAACTACATAGACGTTAAGGTCCTCAAAATATGTCCATGCTATAATCCTGCCTGACACCTTATGATGTTTCTTGACTCTGTAGAGTTTGGTGTAGGCGTCCTGGTTAGGTGCAGCGCGTTGGGCTCTAACTTCTTCAAAACAGGCAGCCCACTCAGCCTTTCGGATATCAACATCATCATTTGAGGCTTGGGCCGTTCCCTCTGTCTTCTCTTACTCCTGCTCCATTTTGTCTAACACCTCAAACGTATCACTGACAAGAGATTCACCCAGATTGGGGACCACATTTCCCTATTGTCAGCATACTGAGGGTAGTGCTCTGCAGTGACATCTTCTATCTCTATTTCATCAATGTCGTTGAGCTCTTCGTCACTTGTCGAGTCGCACGTTGGAGCATCCTTCACAATCTCATCGGGATTTAGCTTGAAGATCTCAGCTAGTTGCTCATTTGATAGATCGTGAATTATTTCCCCTTCTTCAGGGGTATAACTCACCGACCTTCTAATGATCCCTTGCAGATCAAGGATCATAGATAGTTGAGTCTTGATCTGTTGAAGGGGAGCAACATCGAACTCATCCCTCTGATAGTTTGGATCTGTTTGATTTAAACATGTAACACATCAACCAGTAGTAATAATCAAAACAGAAATGCATTAATATTTAATATAAACATCAAATACATAAGTTTAAATACATGATTCAAATACAAAAGTAATCAATTATATAGACATCTAATCATTACTTTTCTCTTGGATCACTGGATCATCGTTTGGTGGAGCAGAGGAGGAAGCTTGTTGGTCTTGTTACTTCTTGGATCTCCTATCCTGACCTTGAGTAGAGGCAGATGCAGCTGCATCCCTCCTTCTTCATCAACATCCTCATTCCTCTCCTCTGTCCTCTCATCCTCAGTCCCCTCATCATCCTCAGCTCATCATCATCATCATCATCTTCATCATCATCCTTATCATCATCATCACCATCATTACCATCTCCCTCTTTAATCTTCAAAGGCTCATCTTTAGATCCCTTAAGCTTGAGCATGATGGTTTTCTTAGCATTCTCCAACTCCTCAATCTTCTTAGCAGATGTGACTCTATGCTCTTGGAGTTGGGCGATCTTGTGGCTCTGAGTAGCCATTTGCTGGGCCTGCTCCTCGATCAGCCGAGCCTGCTCCGAGATCTGGTGTGACTGCGCAGCAGTGAGATCTGCAAGCTGACGGATCTGCGCAGTCTTCTCTTCATCAGCAGCTAACAGATGCATCACCATCCGGTTCAGCGTAGAAAGTTGTTCCTCTAGCCCAATTGGAAGTAGAGGAGATCCATATATATGTGCGGGATGGGATGAGGGTCCTGCTTGGGCTAGTGGTGGTGGTGGTGGCTATGGTGAAGATGGGGTTGGGTCTATGAGATAGTGGAGGTGATGTGAAGTCAAAGATATGGTGGTGGTTGGCATATGTATAGTGGTGGGAGGTGGTGTGGTGGTTGGCATATGTACAGTGGGGGAGGTGTGGTTGTGGTTGGCATATGTACAGTGGTGGGAGGTGGGGTGGTAGTGGTAGTGGTGGTGGTGACAAAGGTGAGTCTCTCTTCTTCTTCTTCTAGCCGTGGGGCTGAGCCATCCGTTTCTTTCTCGATCCAGTCGAGGTGGATGCTCCCCTAGACTAGGACTCGGCTAGCTAGGGGCAGCTAGTATCTGGGGCATTATCTCTGCTATCCCTGTCCCTCCTTCCAACCGCCCGGAGTCCATACTCTGTGGGAACAACCTTGCTTCCCACGTCCTCGTCAAGGGCTCCTCATCCGACTCTTCTTCCTCCTCACCAGGTATGAAGTCCTGGTGGAAACCTGCAGACTCAGCTATGTCGCCTGTTCGGGAAGATACTGGGGGATAACATCTGAAGCTGTGCCTCTCGGTGGAATAGGCATATCATCCCCAGCATCCCCACTGTCATCATCATCAGAATCATCGGTGGGAAGAGCAATCTGCTCAACATCAGAATCAATGTCGTCGTGGCGCCACTTTCTCCTAGCTGGCACCACATAGTCCTCACGGGCCAGATGCCCAAACAATCTCTTGACAGGAGGTTTTACCTGCTTCCCACTGTATACCTTCATCCAGCCCAAGGTGATATCATCCATCACCTCAAGCACTACAGCATCATCCTTCTCCTTTGGCAGGGTGGTGAGCTTCTGGTCTATAATCATCTGCATGAATCGGGGGTACATGCAGAAGCCCTCCTTCCATTTCCCCTCAATGTTCTCCACCAAGTAGGTGAAGATCATCCTGGAGAAGCTGAACGGATGGTTCAGCACCAACGGAACATAGGCGTTCTGGATCTGGTCAGACAACTCATCAAAGTCTCCCTTCCTGGATGCTATGCACTTCAGCAATACGTGAGCAAGGTACTTGAACTGGGGACAGAGGTTGCTCTTGTTGAGCACTCCAGCACTGATGTCCCCAGAGTACTTGGCTCGAAGAAAACATCCTCTGACAGTAAGGGGGTGTAGTCTAGTAGGACAGTCAGCATCGTCCCCCAACTGTAACACGATCCTAAGATCCTCCTCTGTGATAGCTATAGCCTCTACAAAGATAGTACTTCTGATACAATGAGGCTCAGAGGATTGATCAACTATCGCACCTTCCTAGAAGGCCTGCTGAATAGAACGATAAGGTGTACATTGAGCAGATATAGTGGTGCAATCCTCTATCTCCTTAGGAAGGCGATAATGCCAGAAAAGTCTGAAGCATTTCTGGATGTCAGATCCAGATGAGCACAAATATTGTGCTTCATACTCATGATCCATAGACTTGCCATCTGTTACATAAAGAAAGTAAATATTAGTACCCATTGGCTAAGAATGTCATGAAACACTTGGATTTAAAAAAAATTCTTTTCTATCATGCGAATGAGGCTGTGCAACTGAGATCAAGTCTTGCGAATGAGCAGTGCGACTGGGATTTAGTCATGCGAATGACCCCATACGTACTATTGAGTGTGCGACTGGACTCTTTCGTTTGTAGTCTCATGCGGTTACACCAGTCGTGAGACTGAACTCATACGCACGGTTCAGTCGTCCGGTTAAGCTATTCGCACCTTTCAGTCGTGCGACTGAAGTTCATTAACCTGTCCATTCACATGTCGTTCTATTTGTTCAATTCAAACTTAATTTTTCACCAATTTTGAGTTTTAGACTTCGTGTTCTGGTTCATTAGACTCGTAATCCATTCGTTTAACACCTAAAACCTGTAATTTCATTTGTTTACGTCGTTTAGTTAGGTTATTTTGCCACAAAAATCACGGTTTTTCTAACGAGTCCGATTGTCCAGATTTAGTGTCAAATTGAATGATTTGATAATGTTTCTGCACCGCAAATTACCTGTAGAGTCAATGCAAATGGTCAGTATGTGAGAATCGAGGGTTATAGCGATCAAACGAAATTTGGGCAGAGTAACGTTAGTCGTGCGATTTAAGGTAAATTTGAGAGTGGTGATCTCTGCGACCGACACTCCCTCTATTTATACTAAACCTAAATTCAATCGTACGACTAGGCTCATACGCACATTTCATTCGGGCGAATGGGCCTCAGTCGTGCGATTGGTTCAGTCGCCCCCATTCAGTCGTCCGACTGGAGTTCAGTCATGCGACTTACTCATTCGTTCGCTCTAAAACATCCGACCGGGTCATTCGTATGGGCCATTCGGTTGAATGGTCCATACTCATGCTCCATTCGTATGAATGGCTCGCATTCGTATGATAAGTCCATACTAATGGTCCATTCATGCGAATGGGTCATACTTATTAAATTTTTCTGTATTTCTTACCATTTTACATTTAAACCCTTTTCAAACTCTAGAATCAACATTATACGCATTTGATAATCTCAGACATGATCTTTTATCTTGAAAAACTTTTGATCACCTCAGACGTGATCATTTAACATTTGGAAACACATGTGGTCATCTCGGACATGACCCCTTTTTTGTTTTTTTTAATTAATCCCTTACTGAAATTCATGGTGTAGTCCGACGAACAAACAAACTAAAATAACTAACTAACTAGAAACTTAAACTAACTACAAAAATAAACTTTTTTTTGAGTTTTTGTGAGAGATAAATCCTAAGATAGACATCTACTGGATTTGGTTCCAGAATAGGCAGCTTCAATTTAGTTTGATCACGCCTGGACCAATTCAATTTTGGAATCATACAGGCATGTTTGGGACTTGTTATTAAAAACCTTTTGATGCTCAATTCTTGGTTTTCATCCAGAGTCGTTAGCAAATTTAGGAAATCACACTGGTACTATTAGATTTCCACATTGATTTGAACTTTCATGAATTGCAGCCACAATGATTGTCAGTATATTTGTCCTCTTAAATCCATACACAGACTTTAGACTCAAACTGGTGATAATTTTAGGTTTAATTATTTCAACTAACAATTTTGGATCCCTTACTTATATGGTAATCAACATTCCTCAGGAGCTTTCGAGCGGTCTACGGGTATATTTACTAGAAGAGACTATTCTTAGAGCTTTCAAAGAGAAGCCAATCCTCAGGTCAGTGCCATCGCACAACAAGAGGCGACAAACAACAATGAATTCTAGAATATCTAGGTTATGCTTATCCTCAGGTCAGTGCCATCGCACAGAGAGAGGCACACAACCTATCTTCTTGTTAGAGCAGCTCAATTTTCTTTTGCACAGAATGCACCAACAACATATGTCATTAGCTTGATAGCATTTGTCTTTCATTTTTTTCTCGTGCTTTGCTCTATTTATGGTCATCCTCACACATTTGTGGCGTTTACATGCTCATTACCCCTTATTGGAATATTGTTGATTCTGTTAACCAGTGATAAGATGGCAGCCCACAGTCAGTTGAACAACTTAGTTTGATCTTGAGATCACCAGTCAGGTCTAATCATCTATTGTGTTGAATCTACCGACATATCATTTGTGGTCTAGCAACCTCTAGGTCTACTTTCTTTGTGTTACCTTACTAGTCACAGTTTTTCTATCATCTTCCCTTTTATATTGCTTAGACTACACGGACTTATACTTTGAATTTTGCATCTTTTCTAAATTAAATTTTTAATGTCCCTTTTGATTTGTTCCTGTGTACTATCATTTTCCAAAAGGTTTGAATCGGTATCACGGCGATCTGCCTTATATCAGCTATCCACTCCTTCTCCCTCGTTTGTTGTTTGTTTTTTTTGTTTTTTTTAATGTTACTAGCTGACTTTCTCTCCCCCTAAAATTCTAAAATCATACTGGATTTAATTATTTTAGGATTTTAACAGACAGCTAAATACCATGAATTTAATTTAAACAGAATAAAATAAGTAAGGAAAAATGAAAAAGAAAAATATAACTACAATGCATCGGACTATACATGATCATCATCAGGAATAACATCACTTTTCTTTTTAACGTTGTTGACCTCTAACAGATACAGAAAACGTGGTTTATCAAAGGCTTTTGTATAGAGGTCAGCGCGTTGAAAGTCAGTAATGATTTTTACCACATCGATTAAGTTCTTTTCAAAACAGTCTCTTATGAAATGGTATTTGATACCGATGTGTTTGGTCTTTGGATGTTGTACTGGATTTTTAGTTACTGCAATTGCAGCAGAGTTATCAACAAAGATAGGAGTAGAAGAAAACATTAAACCATAATCTCGCATTTGCTGTTGAATCCAGATGATTTGTGAACAGCAACTTGCAGCAGCAACGTATTCGGCTTCACAGGTTGACAATGCAACCGAGGTCTACTTCTTACACTACCAGGTAACTAATCTCCTCCCAAAGAATTGACACCCTGCTGATGTAGACTTGTTGTTCATCTTGCAGCCCCCGTAATCCGAGTCACTATACGCGTGAGCTCAAAGTCATCATCATTTGGATACCACAAACCAAGTGTGGGTGTACCCTTCAGATAACGAAATATCCTTTTGACCCCGATCAGATAGTTAACGTTAGGCTTAGCCTGATATCTAGAACATAAACATGTAGCATACATGATATCAGGTCTCGAGGCAGTGAGATACATAAGGGATCCAATCATTCCTCTGTACATTGTGGCATCTACCAGATCTCCATTTTCGTCAGGTGCTATGTCATGATTTCTAGCAAGTGGAGTCCCAGCAGCAGAAGCATTCTCCATGTCAAACCGACTGAGAATTTCTCCCACATACTTGGTCTGATGTAGAAAGATCCCATTTGGTGTCTGATCCACCTGAACCCGAGAAAGAATTTCATCTCCCCCATAGCACTCATCTCAAACTCTTCTTCATAACTCCTTCAAACTCTTTGCATAATTCTTCGTTCTTTGAACCGAAGATTATGTCATCGACATAGATTTGTACTAGCAGTAGGTCTCCATCTTTTTCTTTGATGAACAGTGTGCAGTTAATGACTCCCCTGCGAAAGCCGTGTTTCACAAGATGAGTTGGGAGTTTCTCATACCAGGCCCTTGGAGCTTGATGAAGCCCGTATAAGGCCTTGTCGAGTTTGTAAACTCTGTCCCGATGATAAGAATCTTCAAATCCCTCGGGTTGACTGACATACACTGTCTCTCGAATTTCCCCATGAAGGAATGCACTCTTCACATCTAATTGATAGACTTTAATCTTCATATACGATGCATAGGCAAGGAAGATACGGATGGCTTCCATCCGTGCTACGGGTGCAAACACTTCATTGTAGTCAATCCCCTCGACTTGGTGAAATCCCTGAACAACCAGTCAAGCCTTGTTCCTGATAATGACCCCTTGGTCATCCTTCTTGCATTTCAAGACCCATTTGGTGCCAATGATCTTAGCACCTTTAGGTCTATCTACCAGAGTCCATACTCCTAACTTCTTGAAATGAAGAAGTTCTCTTGCATGGCACTTACCCATGCCTCATCATTTAGTGCATCATTGACGTATTTTGGCTCAAACTACGAGACAAAATACCGATAAGCACCATCATGAATGTATCCCTTTTCCATAACAGAGGCATAATCAGCTGAGTACAACACATTTCGGGTTTGTACTCCTGATCTGACATCCCCAATGACATTGTCTAAGGGATGATAGACGTTTAGACGTGATCCTGGAGTAGTAGGTACAGCTACCTCAGATCCAAGATTATGAACATTTGGTTCTGCATTTGAGGTAGAAGGAGTTTGAGGTTCCGAAGTCGAAGGTGCATCACCGTTAGATGCTTGTGGACTTTCAGGAACTGGAACTGTTCCTCCTGACTGTTCTGGTTATCTTCTTCAGCTTCATCTTCAGAGGAGGAGTCACTGTCGTCGACTACTTCTCCTGATTGAGTAGATGATTCTCCCTGTGAACTCGATGATGTTGAATCAAGAGAGGGTATATCAAGATATCATACATCATTCGAGTAGCTAACTCATCATCAGAAGGGGAGATAGGGATGTTGAAGGACTTAAAGAATCCATCATGGTTGAAAAAGTAGGCGGGTCCTTTGCCAGTAGGTGGTGTGGTATATCTCTGAACATCAACATTACACCACACTTCTACTAGACCCGTTGATTTGTTGTAAACTCTCTTGTTCATTATGTTGTATCCTAGGAAGATTCCTTCATCAGCCTTCTCGCTAAATTTTCCTTCATGATTCTTCTTCAGAAGTGTACACGGCGCGCCAAATGGTTCGAGATACTCCAGATTCGGTTTACGTTGTTGTAGTAGCTCGTAACATGTCTTTCTGTGGCGCTTGACTATCAAAACTCGATTCAGTGTATAACATGCATTGGCCACTGCCTCATTCCAGAATTGGATAGGCAGTTTCGAGTCTACCAGCATTGTCCGTGCTGTCTCTATCAAGCTTCTATTCTTTCTCTCAGCAACACCATTCATCTGAGGCGTGTAGGCAGAAGTGAATTGATGCACAATTCCTTTTTCCTTGCAGTAAGCCTCCATCCACTGATTCTTGAATTTAGTCCCATTATCTGAGCGTACTTGTCTCACCTTAGCTTGTAGAGAGATTCCAGTGTGGTTACTAACTCCTTGAATGACTCAAATTTTCTGATTTGGACTTCAGAAACACTACCCAAGAGAATCTTGTGTAGTCATCCGTAACTACAAAATAGTACAAGTCGCCTGCAATGCTCTTTGTACTGACTGGACCAAACAGATCCATGTGAAGAAGTTCAAGAGGAAGTTCTATTGAATGAACTTTCTTTTCCTTATGAGACTTCTTCGTCTGTTTCCCTTTCTTGCAAGCTACACAAAAATCAGGAAGTTGGAAATTCTTGACATTAACTCCTGTCACAAGATCCTTCTGAATCAAGTGATTCATCTTTCGTTGATTGATGTGTCCCATTCTCCTATGCCAGGAGATGGAGTCCTTCTCAATGGCTTTTGATAGAAAGCACTGAACTTCATGATCCGTTGTAGAAGCTGTTGAGAGATCTAAAACATAAAGGTCTTTATATCTTGAAGCTGTCATAAGAACTTGGTCCTCCGGAATCACGTAGTCTTTCTTTAGGACGTAACACTTCTTGTTGTCGAATATGACTTTAAAACCACTGATTTGGGAAATAGAAAGTAAGTGTTTGAAGTTGTTGAATGTAGTTCACCTTATCAAACTTAACTTTCTTATTTCCAACTTCTCCCTGAGCTGTGATACAGCCTCCCTTATTTCCAGCAAACGAAACATGCCCTCCTTTTATTTGCTTGACGTTTGATAAAAGAGCCCTGTTTCCTGTCATGTGCCTGGATGCTCCGCTGTCTACAATCCACGTGTTGGTTTCACACTATAGCGAACACCCTGCACATACAATGTAAAACATTAGTTTAGGTTAGGCAACCCAAGCCTTTACTGGCTTGGGTTCCCAGAGGCATCACACATCATGAATTTAACCCATTGACCCTTAGAGGGTGAGGGTAGCTCAGGTTCCTTCTTGTCATCATTATCAGACACAGAGGATGACTTCTCTTTCATAGTCTAGATTTGTGCAATGCCTGTTTGTGATAAACAGTCGACTGGCTAATGGGTTGAAAGGTAGGTTCACTAGTTCTTCTAGGTGGAGTTAAAGAACTCCTCTTAGAAGACCTAGGTTTTGAATCCTAAAATTCAATCTTCTTCCTAGGTGTCTGATAGTAAGGACAAAAGGAAGCAATGTGTCCACACTCTCCACTGTTGTAGCACAACCTGCTATCAATTTTATGATTAAACTTCTTTGTGGAGATGTGTGTGACACCCTAGTAACATCACTTAGTTTGGGTTTAGACTCTGTTTCTTTTGATGTTTTCTCCTATTAACAGACTTATTGTTTTAACATTTTTAACATCTTTTTCTTTTTGGTTAATGGGTTTTTGACATGAAGCTTGTGAAAAATTAACATTAGCAGTCCTTTTAGATTCAGATTTGACTTTGTTTGACCGCTCTTTATATTAACCTTTCCAAATTCTTTTTCCAGATTAACACAAGGCATTTTACCCTTTGCCTTTGAAGTGGCCTCCTTTTGTTTTGTTCCAGATTCAATTGATGAACATGCGGAATCTGGATCACTAACAAGAGGTAGACACCACATGATCCTTGATGGGGTTGATATTTATTGGTCTACTCTTAGTGTTCAATAAGGTCTAAGGTGGTGGTGGAACCACTTTATAACCCAAACCCTCCCCGTTGTTTCTTTCTTCACTAAGTGTTGGACAATGTGTGATGAACTTGTCCAACTGTGCAGTTTTTGCTTTAATGAGTTTACTTCTACTTCTAAAACTGCCTTTTGCTTCTTAGTGTCTTCTAAGGAGTTAAGATAGTACCTAATGTCATTAGCTTGGTTAAATGCAAGTACTTCAGTTTCCCTAAGCTGTTTGGTCAAAAGGTCTATCTTTTCTTTGTAACTATGCTCATTTTGTTTTAAAACTTTATTAGCCTCAGTGCACAGTTGTAAACCCTTTACTAAGTTATCATTATGAGCTAATAACCTAGCAAATTTCTCATCTATGCCATCTCTAAAAATATCACACTCAGAGCAAGCATGTTTTTTAAACATTTGGTCAACGGTACTTACCTGAGGAGGTTCAAAAGAGTTAGCCATCAACGCAGCATCACATGTCTCTGGTTCTGGTGATTCTGTCTTCGCTGTTGAATTCCTTTCTTTAGGCTTGTAGCTGACCTCAGTTGCAGTTGTCTCTTTAATATTTGACATCGCTATCTCAACTGCAATATCTCCTTCACTCGCGGAATCATCATCGAAATCTTCTACACTGGCAATATTCGATTCCCCTGAAGAGACAAACCCAAAGCTCCAGTCCTGTCCTTCATCATCATGAGAAGTCAAGGCTTTTGGATCCTTGCTTGATGAAGTAAAGCTGCTAGCTTGCTTGTCTTGACGAGTGAAGGACGAGAATGGGTTCCCGTTCCCAGTCTTCTTTGGCTTCACACATTCTCTCATGAAGTGCCCCTTTTCTCCACAGTTAAAGCAGGTCACTTTACTCTTGTCAAAGCCAAATGTGGTATCCTTAGTAGCAACCAAGTTCTGTCCGGTTTTTTTTCACAAACTTCTTCGCCCTCCGGACAGTACTAGCTAAGGCCCACATAATGTCCATTCTCTCCACCTCCATTTCATCCACCTGCTCGTAGTCCTCATCTGCCAGATGACAGTTTCCAATCTTTCCAGCAACAAGTCCGTCATAAGAATCAACCACTGCTGCCAAAAGATCCATGTGCTCTCGAGCTACTTCCACAGTCACATGACCGAGGTTCTCGGTCTTCAGTCTAGTAGTGTTTGCTTCAGTTCCAATGTAATGGGTACAAGAAGACCCTGAAGTTTCTGAACCTGAAGGAGAAGCTTGTGAGGGACCCGATGAGCTAGACACAAATGCAGTCTGTAGAGGTGCTCTAGACGTCTTAGCTTGAGGCGTGGCGTTGTACAAAGCTGGGTACTAAGTGTACAAAGACTTCTGAGCTCTGTACTTCATCCTAAGTGCTTTTTCTCGCAACTTTAGAATAAAGTCATTAATATCCAACTTTGCCAGCATCTCATTCTGTCTTAGATTTGACACAAATGAAGCGCACTTTTCCGGCAGTCCGTCTGCGAAATTTGACACCTTATCTTCCATGGTAGTTGCAACACCATGTGTATGCAATTCACTCATCAGATGGTAGAATCTATCAATAACATCGTCCAAGCTCTCGTTTCCCATCAATGAGAAGTTGTCAAATTTTTTCTTCAGTTCCTTAGCTTTAATTGCCTTCAGTGAAGCATTCCCGTCATATCTCTTTTCCAGCTCATCCCACAATTCTTGGCCTGCTTATTCTCGAGTACTGGTGGAAAATATCTTTAGGAATAGACTGTGTAATCAATGCATAAACTCTCTTCTCTGCATTATACTTAACTTTCTGAGCATCAGTCATCCCTCCCAAAGTAAGCTTTACCCCATCTGCTCCACCGGCATACTATATCCAGTCTCAATAGCTTCCCACAAATTTGGATCCACTCATTGAGGTAGATCTCAAAACGTTGTTTCCAGTGGGGAAACTCATCTAACGTTAAGAGTTTTGGTGGTTTATTGTGATTGCCCACCTCACTCTCAAGTAACAGTAGGTTTTGGATCCTTGAGTCCTTGCCGGCAGTAAACGCTAACATCTGATCTTCCATCTCGATTAACTTTTAAGTGTACTAAACAAACTGTCAAACTAGTGCGACTGGGTGATGCGAATGGGCTATCTGTGGAATGATCTGTGCGATTGGTTCAATTGTGCGGCTGAACTAATCGATTGGTTCAGTCGTGCGAATGAAACCGATCGTATGAACACTGCGAACGGATGGTTCAGTCGTACGAATAGAGATGCGACTCACTCCAATCGTGCGTCTGGTTTATGCGAATGAAGTCCAGTCGTGCGAATGGCTCACTCGTGCGACTGAAGTTGCTGTTTTGCGAAAATTTCTAGGTTAAACGTGTTTTAGTCGTAAAACTTCGAAATTTCACAAACCTAATCGCCTAAGGCCGTAGAAACCGAAACTTGATGAGCAGGGAACGTCCAAGATCACTTTTGACACAAAAGATTGCGTTTTTTTAGTGTAAAACACAAACCTTTTATCAATCTTGATTGAATCACACGTAATCAAGAGCCAATGCTCTGATACCACTTGTTAGGATCTGGTATTTCAACGAAATACCTAATGATTAACGTGTAAACCAAACCAATAGTGCGGAATCCTATTTGATTGGCGATCCAATCAGTGAGAACGCACGTAGAATCAATAAAGTATTAATCAAACGTTAAGAATTGATTAGGAATCGATCTACAACATTATATGAACTTGGAGTATCAACTTGGAGGCTTCTGGGCGGCTAGGGTACATCTGGAATTGAAATAGAATGAATCCTCTCGCTTTTCCACGAATTGGGTTGTATTTATAGGTTAGTATTGTTCATTCGTGTGACTGAACCATTAGTATGGTTCAGTCGTGCAATTGAACCATGCGGTTGATTCATCCGCACGACTGAGTGTTCAGTTGTGCGACTGAGTCAATCTTAAGTTACAATCATACGACTGATCCAGTCTCCTGGTTCAGTCGTGCGACTGAGTCATTCGTATGAAGTTATTCATGCGTATGGTCCATTCGCATGGGCCATTCGTATGAGAACTTCATTTTGTTAAGTTTGAATGTATTAATTTATATAAAATTAAGTGTAACAATATAAACAACCACACACCTAATTAACCAATTCGACATCGACTCATTAATGAAATATTAAACATTATAAATAACAGTTCAAACAACCAATATCATTTCATTAATCATTCCAAACATTACATCAGAATCAGACAAACAAGATCTATTACATTCATATCATGATCTAGGGACATACATGTATCAACACAAGGCATCCATCTCTACACCTTAGGATGAGTCAGAACATCCTGAAGGTGATCAAGAAGAGCTTGCTCAACCAACTCCACTTATTATAGAGCCTCTTACTGCTGAGAGACCCATCTTATCTTAGGCATTTGCCACTAATCAGACACATGGTATGTCATTAGAGATCAAGGGGGTCAAGATGTGTATTTCTAGCAAATATACTTGACCTTCCTGTGCATTATCTCTATGACATGCGAAGGTACTTTGAAAGTCTAAGAAATCCTGACGAAATGATGATGAAGGAATGGTATTGATTCTAATAATGACTGTCAATAGATGAAGATCAAGATTCAAAGTTCTCCTTTATTTTTGGTAGCATTAGCCTAGTGGGAGTTTGTAAGGGTTACATTTAGAGGTTGATGCAACTAAAGAGCTCTCAGTATGCACATGCGAAGTACAATAAAGTTACTTTGGAAGATTTGATATAAAATAAGGAATTTCACTAAGTATCAAATCTTCTGAAGCTAAAAGACCAAATCTTTCGAAGCCAAAGATGAAGTCTTTCGAAGCTTCAAGACAAAGTGTAAGGCCCCGTTCCCAGAGACCTCACAGTTGGTCAACCACAACATTTAATACATTATATATTATAAATATACAAAGTCAAGCAGTGGAATTATTATAGCAAAAGCCATTCATTTCTTTTTAAAACGTTGTTGTTTAGCAATACACTATTGTTTGACTGATTACAAAAGAATTGTTTAACTGCATTACAAAACAACAACAATACAGATACGAATGGATATCAGTCTTTCCCTGCCGAGTAGCTTCACCCTCGTGCCATCCTCAGCAATAATTACCTGCCAATTGAAAATGTATAAAAGTCAGCGTTGCTGAGTGAGTTCTAGTTTTAAAAGTAATAAAATACTTTGTGTATGTTGTATATGAAAAATACTCTTTCTGTGAAATACAACTTGTTACTTTGTATGTGAGCACGCATTAACTATATGAACATATACTGTTTGTTCTCTTTACTGTATGCCTTGTTTACTCTGTATTCTTTTATCTTCATCTTTCACTATCTGTATGGACTAGTGAGCAATACCCTAAACTGTATGCGTGGTGAAAACTAGTGATGGGCCATCTATATCCCTCAAGAGGGTTCTGTTTACTGTATACAAGGTCAAGGCCAACCCAATCACCTAGGGTAAGCTCCAAAGGTCCTGCCAATCTCAATTGATTGGCCCTGTGTGCATAATAGGGTAGCTAACCCGCAACACAGTTGAGCTAACGACAACATGGTCGTGTACCTTCTGTAAGCTTGCAAGACTTGTTAACATTTTATTAATGTTCCTACACTTAGTCGTCCGACTAATATTTCTAGGTGCATGGACTACTGTTTAGGTGCATGAGATACACTTATCATTTCTAAGGCAAATTTCAGGCTCATGGGCTACTGTTTAGGCGCATGGGTACACTTAAATTCTTCTAAGGCATTCCCAGGCGCATGAGCCTTATCTAGGCGCATGAACCTTCTGCTCAACATGTTTCTAGGATATTTTCAAACCCAAACATCAAGCCTATTTGTTCTAAGCTTACCAAGGTCATTCTAAGCATGAACAACATAATAACACCTAAGGAACATCATCAAACATGCATAATACATACGGGTATACATACATAAACATTGTAAAATCATTTTAATACATTTTCAGCCCCAAAGAGAGTTTAAAACAAGTAAAACCAGGGTCTAGAACTAACCTGGTGCAACTTGGGTGTATCTTCCTTCTAACCCTTTCTGCAAATGAGTTCAAACACCTAAAAACACACCAAAACACACACACACGGACACACACACAAATATATAAGCATATAAGCATGTAACCGAGATAAAACTCGTCATAAACAGTTAAAACCTTGAATTCAATCTCTTCTTTTTCTTCTTCTTCTTCAATCGAGAGTGTTTCTCTGCTCTTTCTCTCTAAACCGAAGAAAAGTAGTGATGTGAAGTGAGGGGGGGCGGCCATGCCCACCTTTACACCAACTATTGTGTAATTTTGTTCTTTTTACACTTTTAATCCCTCAACTTGGGTTTTATTGACATTTTCTTTCTTTATTCTTCAACTCTTATCTTTCTTTTATTTTTAAGGAATAACCGGGTGTTACAAGTCCACCCCACTTAAATAGGTTTCGTCCTTGAAACCTGTTATTCCTCAAACAGATGAGGATAATGCTGCCTCATCTCCTCCTCAGTCTCCCATGTAGATTTGGATCCCATCCTGTGCTTCCACTGTACACGCACAAGAGAACCACTTTATTCCTCAGTCTCTTCTCTTTACGATCGATGATTGCCACTGGTTGCTCTACATAATTGAGCCTTTCATCTACTTCTATGTGTTCCAGTGGAACAATCATGTCTTCATCAGCTAAGCACTTTCTCAGGTGAGATACATGGAAGGTCGGGTGAATTCCACTTAACTCATCTGGTAACTCCAATCTATAAGCCACCTCTCCTACTTAGGCATGATTCGAAAAGGGCCTATATACCTTGGGCTCAACTTGCCCCGCTTCCTGAATCGGATAATACCCTTCCAAGGTGAGACCTTCAACATAACCCGGTCGCCCACCTGGAACTCAATCGGTCTGCGTCGTTTATCAGCATACGACTTCTGTCTATCTTTGGCTGCCTTCATGAAGGTTTTAATCTTCTCAAGCTTCTTAGTCGTAGCCTCAATTACCTCGACGCTCCCCAATTCCTTCTGACCAATTTCACCCCAACAAACGGGTGTTCTGCATCTCCTACCGTATGGCATCTCATAGAGTGGCATACCAATGCTGGCATGATAGTTGTTGTTGTAGGAGAATTCGGCTAACGGTAGGTGGTCATCCCAACTTCCCCCAAAATCAATCACACATGCCCGAAGCATGCCTTTCAATGTTTGAATGGTCCTTTCTGACTGACCATCAGTTTGGGGATGATAAGCCGTGCTAATATGTTGTTGGGTTTTGTCATATGTAAAACACTAAGTTTAACCATTTAAACTTGAAAACACAGCGGATATATGGTTTAAAGATATGGTTAGTAATCTGAAAATTTTCACCATATTAAACTACAAACAAAACCCAAGAATTAAGGATCAAATGTATGTGAAATGATATGCTATCAAACAACACAAAACAACCATAGGGTGTCAATAGAAAACAACCTTTCTTGTGCAAATATTGTAGATGTATGACATGAATATGAAGGTGTTGTTGAATGTCCAGCCCTCAAGAGAGAGAACCTCAAGTTGTGATACCCACAAGCTCTTCCAAGCACCTAGCTAGTTAGGGAGCTCAACACCAAAACTCTACAAAAGGACTATCAAAGAAAACGAATTTTTTAGCCTAGTTTGGGCGCTTGAAATCCGAAATTCTGCAATGTTTTGAGAGAGTTCTTGCTCTTTGTTGTGAGAGAGAAAAGTGTGAATGATGAATGAGTGTTGGAGAGGGAAAAGTATTGCAAAGACCAAGACTAAATGGCTGGTCCCCATGGTCCTTTGGGCGGCCAAAATCTCTCATGCAAATGGATTTTCCCCCTCATTTTAATTTTATAAAAGGTTACACTCTAAACCCTTAATTTTATAAAATTAAAACCTCTTTTAATTTTATAACAATAACACACTTTTATTATCATTATTTAACCAACTTAAATAATGAAATAAATAATTTCTCATGAACAAATTATCCACATAACGTTGTTCTTTTACAAAAGCAACGTTTTTAGAAAAACCCATTTTCTAAATTGGTGTCGGTATTTATTTGTTTGATCCTATCAACAAATAAATATTAATTGGTGTTTGTATAGCTTGTGATTAGGTATGACCCGACTTGGATCATGACGTACTAACCACATCAATCTTGTATGTGTCTTGGGCACATGAGGTCCAACAATCTCCCACTTGCACAAGATTCATAGAAGATTGATGCAAGTAGTAAATACCGCCTAACAATGGTTTACTACCCTTAATACGTATGACTAAGTGCCATTCAATAACATCATCTCCTTCAAGTACCATACTTGAAATGTTTTAGGTGAATCAATCATCTATCTTTTTGTCGCAGATGTCATGTTAAATCCTAGAGACATAGAGTGACCATTCTCCATTGATTTAACTTTATCAGGCCTTAGGCATCTTACTCTCAACGAATAAGTGGAACAAATCCCATCTTGACAACATACATCTCCTACAATTACCTTATATCATACCTGAACTCAGACTTATGTACTGCCATGTTTCACAACAGCGAAGAGCTAAGTCAAAGTATAATATTCCGTAAATATCAAGACCCAATATGTATCCCAGGTCAGAGGATACCAAATGATGTTCGCCTTTACTCAAAATTACTTATGATCAATCTGGAAGATTCCATGTAGTAATATTTGAGATGCAAGTTAGTACAATATTTGCATCCCACAAATATCTATGAACTTTGGCAGCAACCTTTTGCTCTATATTCATCCATATGAATATCTACCAATCCAAGTTCATAATAGCATTACCTGTTGGGTTTGTTGGAGCATATCAAAGTAGTTTAACCATTTTAAACTATGAAAACACAGCAGATTAATACCTTAACATTATCATTAGTAATCTGAAAAATTAAGGCTAATAACATATCATCAACAAACCTAAGAACATAGGATCATTATATGTGTTTGAACTAGCCATCAACAACAAATAACAACCATAATAAGACATACAAACTACCTTTTGTATGCTGCTGAAAAACGTGATGAAAGGAAAGAATATGAGCTTCTTGAATGACCAAAACACCAAGGAGGGTGTCCTCAAGCATCCATACCCACAAGCATCAAGCAAGCACCTAGTTGCTAGGATTTGAGCACCAAAAACGGATCAAGAAGGCTGATGGAGGCTTTGTTCCAGCCGAGAACTTCAACTCTTTCTTCCAAAAGAAGAGTTTGTGATCTTGTGACCCTTTTGCATGTGAGAGAGAGAGCAAGCAAGATGGAGTGTGTTTGTTTTTTTCCAAGAACACTAATGAAAACAAAAGGGTTCATCCCCTCTTAGGGGCGGCCGAAAACCCAAAAGTAATTTGGGTTTTCCCCCAAAACTCCCTTTGACTTTTTGTTAAATTAGTAATAGAATAAGTTATGTGATTACCCCTTTAATTATATAACTTATACACACACTCCTATTATTTGATGTTATTTAACCAAATTAAACAATATAACAAATATATCCATGAACAAAATATCCATATAGGTTGTTCAATCTCTTATGCAACTTATTTAGAAAGCCCATTTTTTAAATTGGTGTATTTATTTAATTGCATGATCATATCATCAATTAAATATTAATTGGTGTTTGCTAAGCTTGTTATTGGGTATGACCCGACTTGGATCATAACGTACTAACCACATCAATGTTCTATGTGTCTTGGGCATAAAGAATCCAACAATCTCCCACTTGCACAAGATTTATAGAAGATTGATGCAAGCAGTAAATATCACCTAACATCGGTTTACTACCCTTAATACGCATGACTTAAAGCCATTCAATAACATCATCCCCTTCAAGTATCCAACTTGAAATGATTTAGGTGAATCAATTATTTATCCTTTTGTTACAGATGTCATGTAAAATCCAAGGACATATAATGATCATTCCTTGTTGATTTAACTTAATCAGGCCTTAGACATCTTGCTCTCAACGAATAATAGGAACAAATTCCATCTTGACTACATACATTTTCACAATCACCTCGTGTCACACCTAAATATAGCCTTATGTACTGCCCATTATTTTAGAGCAGTGAAGAACTAGCTCAAAATATAACATTTGGTGAATATCATAACCCAATATGTATCTCAGGTCGGAGGATACCAAATGATATTAGCCTTTACTCAAATTTACTTATGATCAATCTAGAAGATTCCATGTAGTAAAATTGAGATGTGGGTCAGTCCAATATTTGTATCCCACAAATATCTATGAACCTTGGCAGCAACCAATTGCTCTATATTCATTCCTTATGAATATCCACCAATCCATGTTCATAATAGTCTTATGTTCATATTTGTTCCCACAAACATGACCGACTACGGACATTTAGAATAATAAACATATTCATGGATGTATACATGCTAAAATGAATGTAACTCAAAATATCACAAGTATATAAAGAGTTAAATATTACATTGTTTCAAACTTTTAATACTAAACAAATCAATTCCAGTCACTTAGAATATCAAAGTCCTAAGGCACAAGTATGACTTTCAAGCTTTGCCCTTTCAAGGAGCTTCGTGAGTGGATCCGCAATGTTTTGATCGGTGTGAACTTTACAAATACATATTTTTCCCTTTCCAACTTCATCCCTTATGTAGTTGAATTTCCGCTCAATATGCCTAGCCTTTTGAAGAGGACATCGTCCCTTGATTTATGCAATCGTACCCTCGTGATCACAAAAGGATTTCTAGGGGTCTTGAATGGTAGAGACTACCCTAGGTAGGCGATAAATTTCTTTATCCGAGCAGCTTCCTGAGCTACTAATGATGCGGCTATGTATTCGGATTTTGTAGTGGACAATGCTACTCCATTCATAATGAAGATATACCCCCATTGTGATCGAGAATCATCTCGAACGGTTTGGAAACTCGCATCCGTGTAACCCATTACAACGAGTTTCTCTTCATCAGATCCATATATTATAAACATTTCCTTAGTCCTTCTAAGGTATTTCAATATACTTTTAACAGCCATCCAATGGCTATTACCTAGATTCTGCTAATATCTGCTTGTCATGCTTAATGCGCATGACACGTCCAGTCTAGTGCATATCATCGCATGATGGATCCTATAGCTGATGCATATGGGATGTCCTTCATTCGATCTTGCTTATCCTTTGAGCTTGGACATTGAGATGTACTCAATATTGTTCCTCTTTGAATAGGTACTACACCTTTCTTAGAGTTTTCCATCTTGAACCTTTCAAGACTTTATTAATACATGCACTTTGATTTAAACCTATCAACCACCTCGATCTATCCTATAGATCTTTATTCCTAAAATATAGGCGCCTTCACCGAGATTTTTATGGAAAAACAACTTCCAAGCTAGGTTTTAACACCCTCCATGGTTGGAATATCATTTCCAAAAGGTTGTATGTCATCAACATACAATACTAAGAATGTTATTATGCTCCCACTAGCCTTCTCATATACACGAGCCTCGTCAACGTTCTTGATGAAACCTAATTTCTTGATCTCTTCATCAAAATTTTGATTCCAACTTCTCGATGCTTGATTCAATCCATAGATTGACCTTTTTAACTTGCATACTTTTAGGATGTAATGGACCAACAAGACCATCAAGTTGAACCATATGGACAGTCTCTTTGAGATGTCCGTTAAGAAAAGCGGTTTTGACATCCATTGCCAAATCTCATAGTCAAAATATGCAGCTATGGCAAATAATATCCTAATTGACTTTAGCATTGCCACATGCAAGAAAATCTCATCATAAGCAACCCCTTGATTTTGAGTGAAACCTTTTGCTACAAGTGTTGCTTTGTAAGTACCCAAGTTTCCATGTATATCCATTTTCTTCTTGAAACCCACTTGCATCCAACCGGTTGGAGTTAAGTGGAGGGTCAACCAATTCCTAAACTTGATTGCCATACATGGATTACATCTCAACGTTCATGGCATCCAGCCATTTGTCACAATCCGAATTGGACATTGCTTCATGGTATGTAGTTGGCTCATTGGAGTCAACCACATGGCATCCATTAATGAAAAATCCATATCTTTCAGGTGGAATGCTAACCCTACCAAATCTGCGAACGTTCTGTGTGTATTGATCAACCTCTTGATCATCATCAACAACCTCTTATTGATTGCTAGTGTTAACCAAAAGTGTATCAGCTTTTGGATTTTGATCCTCATCAAAATTCCATTATTCTATACGTTATTCCTTCCATAAGGAACTTAGTTTCCAAGAACTCAATCTTTTGAGCAATAATTACTCTTGCTCTGTTGGATCAAAGAAGTAGTATCCTATACAGTTCTGGGATATCCAACAAATATACACTTATGAATAGACTATCTTCGTCAGGGCCATATTCAAAATACGAGCCTCAGAGAGCATTGTGAAAACCCAAAATGATAGAGGTAGTGAGCTTATTTCCATCCTAGATTTGAACCATATCTAATAGGGTTCGATTTCTCCTTTCAAACACACCATTATGTTGTGGTGTTCCAGGTGGAGTAAGTTGTGAGACGATCCCACAACTTCTTAGATGGTACTAAAAGCATCACTGAGGTATTCACCTCCTCTATCTGAACGAAGAACTTTGATAGTTTTATTAAGTTGATTTTCTACTTCATTCTTGAAGGTTTTGAACATTTCAAAAGCTTCATGTTTGTGTGTCATCATGTACACATAACCATAGCAACTATAATTGTCGGTAAAGGTAATGAAGTATCTTTCACCATTTCTAGTCATTGTCTTAAAAAGGCTACATACATCCAAATGTATGATACACAATAAGTCTTTTGCCATCTCATTAGTGCCACTAAAGGGCGACTTGGTCATCTTACCTTGTAAACAAGATTCACACTAATTGAATGAAACATTTTTCATTTGTTTTTCAAAAGACCATTCTTTTAAGGTGTTTGAATCCGATTCTTGTTTATGTGACCAAGACGACAATGTCAAAGATAAGAATCACTTAAACCCATTTTAAGTTTCTTGGTGCTTATTGGTATAATGAGCTTATTATAGGATGAATCATTATGAACCAATTCATGGATTCCATTAAAAGACATAGCCTTGAAATAAAATATATCATCCATACAAACATAAATACCATTGTTAACAAATTTAATTCATAACCATATTGTTCTAAAAGGGAAAACAAAATTATCTTCCTAGTCTAACTAGGAGCATACAAAATGTTCTTAAGAACAACTTCCAAACTATTGAAAGTTTCAAAATATTGTCTCTTGGGCTTCGACATCAACTTTTGTTCTGTTTCCCATGTAGAGACTTGTGTCTCCCTTCTTGAAGTGATTATTTCTATGAACCCCTGCATCAAATTGCAAATATGAGTTCCACATCCGGTATCCAATACCCATGTGTTTGAAGAACTAACATTTCAACCAATGTGAATTATGAAAGTTTTACTTGAGGTTTGCCTAGCATCCCTCTTGTTTCTCAACTCTTTGAGATAGGTTGGACAATTCCTTTTCCAATGTCCTATCTCTCCAGACTCAAAGCATGGATCGTTCTCCGTTACCTTAGGCTTTGGAGGTTCCGCTTTAGCCTTTCATGTCCCTTTTCCTTTGATGTACCCCTTTCCTTTGGCAACGTTTGCCTTAGGATCGGGGAATGGCCTTTTCTTATTGCCTTCCTTATTGATCGAGAGAACAGGTAGAACCTTTCTACCCATCCCTGCCTCAGCTGTTTTGAGCATTGCATGAAGCTCACCAATACTCTTGTCCCACCCGTTCATATTTTAATTCATTATGAATGTCTCAAACCTTTTTGTTAGGCCATTAAGGATCTATCCGTGGCCAACTCCTTTGAGACGGGACAATTAAGCCGCTCGAGGCGATCAATGTGGCTTTTCATCTTAAGAACATAAGACGATACCGATTGGGTTTCTTCCATGTGACACGCATGAAGCGCTAGAACCGTTTCGAAGTGCTCTACCCTAGCTTGTTGAAGGAACATTTCCTTCAACTGGGTAATTATGTCATATGCCCCAAGATGCTCCAAGTCCTTTTGGAGTTCGGGATCATAGTTCCCAACATGAGGCAGGAAACCTGCATGGAATCCTCAGTGTATTGAAGCCAATTGTCATAGGCCTCAACATCCTCAGTGTCGGGTTGGTCAAGAATAGGATCGTCAAGGACATAGGCCCTTTTCTCTTGCTTGAGAAAAATTCTCAAGTTTCGATACCAGTCCATAAAGTTATTATGGTTAATACGATCCCTTTCAAAGATGGTTCTCAGTGATAGGGTAGGGACGGTCGGGGTGATAGCATTATTGTTTGCGGCCATTTCTACAAAATTATAAAGTTCATTTTAGTATTTTAGAAAAATTGCATTTTAATTGTTAATACCTTTTACATGTCTCATAGACAATTAATAATTAAAATCTAGAATCCAACGTACATTTAAATGATGGTTAGGTGACCTTTATCCCATTATTTAAATTAACAAGGTAGTCAACATTTGACAATTGCAACTTATTGCAACTTCTAGCTTTATAGGATAGGTTAAACATCTTATGTTTAGTCAGCATGTAAAATCCCCATCAACACCATTGTACGCCATGCTTCGGTGACCCTATGCACATGGTTTCCAATTCAAGTCGTCCTACTTACACACACGTGTGAGTTTACATATACAAGTGTTTAGGTGACCTTTATCCCATAAGTATGTTAAGCTCACCTCAAACACACAAGTTCCCTAAAAGTGGTTAGGTGACCTTTATCCCACAACTAGTTCTCAAGTGATTCGAGTGTCGTGTAAAAGGATGGTGTTTAACTTGTTTCCAAAGGGATTTAAGTTTCCATTAATTCTAGTTATGAAAACTCTATGTACCTTGTATCCGCATGCTTTCAAATACATGGTACCCTATGGTCCTCTTTTAATAAACCCTTTTTTATTTTGAAATCACTAATTCTTTTAATAACCTTTTATTAGTCACTTAATGATTAGGAACCAAAAAATTCAGCTTGTTATGATAATTTATTTAGATTGTTAAGCATATCCATATATCAAACAATCAACATAAAATGAACAATCAAACAAGCATATATCAAACAACCACATGTGCATAACCATAGCCACTATGTTGACAACACTTGTTTGCCCTCACAAGTGTTGTCATTTGGTCTTTCCTAAGGGTTGAACACAACAAAAAGATGAGATCTTCAAAGACCCCCACTTGAACTTGCATCCAAATGCTTCAAGTCCTTCTCTTGTGTCTTCCTTTTGTGTTCCATCTTGTGCATCTTCTTTTACAAAATATATATCCTACTACAAATATTCTAATAAAATAAAACACACTTAATCTATCTATTACATTCCCATTGAATGAATAAATAAATTACATCTAAATACTAAACACAAAAGAATAATATTACCACCCATTATGAATGAAATCAACCAAAACAAACATCCATTCAAAACCAAATCAACACCAGGTCAAGGTAGGTTATGCACCAATATGAAAAATCATATAAAACATTCAAGAACCAATAAATCCCCATATGACCCTAAATTTTCAGCCAACATAAACCAAGAATTTAGGGAGTTTTTGTCCAACCAAAACACAATCAACCATTTGATATCTTTTCTTTCAAGGTTTAATCACAAGCATGTTAGATATAACCTTGAAAGATTGGGGATTTATAACATCACCACAAAATAGCCCCTTTAGGTTGTTAAAACCCCATAAAACCAATTTTACAAGGACAAATGAAACTATTCATCCACATATCCGGCTCTAGATGCCAATGTTGGGTTGTTGGACCATATCAAAGTAGTTTAACCATTTTAAACTATGAAAACAAAGAGGATTAATACCTTAACATTATCATTAGTAATCTGAAAAATTAAGGCTAATAACATATCATCAACAAACCAAGAACATAGGAGCATTTATATGTGTTTGAACTAGCTATCAACAACAAATAACAACCATAATAAGACATACAAACTACCTTTTGTATGCTGCTGAAAAACGTGATGAAAGGAAAGAATATGAGCTTCTTGAATGACCAAAACACCAAGGAGGGTGTCCTCAAGCATCCATACCCACAAGCATCAAGCAAGCACCTAGTTGCTAGGATTTGAGCACCAAAAATGGATCAAGAAGGCTGCTGGAGGCTTTGTTTCAGTCGAGAACTTCAACTCATTCTTCCAAAAGAAGAGTTTGTGATCTTGTGACCCTTTTGCATGTGTGAGAGAGAGAAAGCAAGATGGAGTGTGTTTGTTTTGTTCCAAGAACACTAATGAAAACAAAAGGGTTCATCCCCTCTTAGGGGCGGCCGAAAACCCAAAAGTAATTTGGGTTTTCCCCCCAAAACTCCCTTTTACTTTTTGTTAAATTAGTAATAGAATAAGTTATGTAATTACCCCTTTAATTATATAACTTATACACACACTCCTATTATTTGATGTTATTTAACCAAATTAAACAACATAACAAATAATATCCATGAACAAAATATCCATATAGGTCGTTCAATCTCATATGCAACTTATTTAGAAAACCCATTTTTCTAAATTGGTGTATTTATTTAATTGCATGATCATATCATTAATTAAATATTAATTGGTGTTTGCTAAGCTTGTTATTGGGTATGACCCGACTTGGATCATAACGTACTAACCACATCAATGTTCTATGTGTCTTGGGCATAAAGAATGCAACATTACCTTCATGCTCGTTCCCACAAGCATGAACAGCTACGGACATTCTGAGTAAATAATTTACTCATGGATCTTAAACATGCAAAATAGGAATATTAGTTGAATCATTATAACGGAATAATTCATTCAAGTAATTAAGGGTTACAATATCTCATTACAGAATTTAAAGATCAAATCCAGTCACTAGAATATTGGAGCCCCATTGCACAAGCATGACTTTCATGCTTCACCTTTTCAAGAAGCTTCGTGAGTGGATCCGCAATGTTTTGATCCGTGTGAACTTTGCGAATACATATCTTTCCCTTTTCAACTTCATCCCTTATGTAGTTGAATCTTCGTTCAATGTGTCTAGTCTTCTGATGTGCACGGGGTTCCTTGATTTGAGCAATCTCACCCTCGTTATCACAAAGAATTTCTAAGAGGTCCTGAATGGAAGGGACCACCCCTAGATCGGCAATGAACTTCTTTAACCATGCAGCTTCCTGAGCTGCTAATGAAGCGGCAATATATTCTGACTCTGTAGTGGATAATGCCACCACATCTTGCTTAGAGCTCTTCCAAGAGATTGCTCCTCCATTCAAGATGAAAATGTACCCCGATTGTGATCGTGAATCATCCCGATCAGTTTGGAAACTCGCATCCATGTAACCCTTTACTACGAGTTCTTCCTCACCAGACCCATAGATTAGGAACATATCTTTAGTCCTCCTTAGGTACTTAAGTATGTTCTTAATAGCCATCCAATGACTGCTTCCAGGATTTTGTTGGTATTGGCTTGTCATGCTCAAAGCGCATGACACGTCGGTCTAGTGCATATCATTGCATACATGATAGATCCTATAGTAGACGCATACGGGATTTCTTTCATTTTGTCTTGCACATCCTTTTAGCTTGGACATTGAGTCTTACTCAATATTGTTCCTCTTTGAATAGGTACGGTACCTTTCTTAGATTTCTCCATCTTGAACCTTTTAAAGATCTTATCAATATATGCACTTTGATTCAAACCTATCAACCGCCTTGATCTATCCCCATAGATCTTTATTCCTAAAATATAGGCGGCTTCACCAAGATCCTTAATGGAGAAACCGCTTCCAAGCCAGGCTTTTACACCTTCCATGGTTGGAATGTCATTTTCAAATAGTAGAATGTCATCGACATACAATACTAAGAAAATGGTGATGCTCCCACTAGTCTTCTTATATGCACATGCTTCATCAGCGTTTTTGATGAACCCAATTTGGTTATTTCTTCATCAAAATAGTGATTCCAACTTCTTGATGCCTGCTTCAATCCATAGATTGATTTCTTTAACTTGCATACTTTGTTAGGATGTTTTGAGTTGACAAAACCTTCAGGCTGAACCATATAGACATCTTCCTCAAGATATTCATTTAGAAAAGTGGTTTTGACATCCATTTGCCAAATTTCATAATCATAATGAGCAGCTATGGTAAATAATATCCTAATAGACTTTAGCATTGCAACTGGTGAGAAGGTCTCATCATAATCAACCCCTTGAGTTTGAGTGAAACCTTTTGCTACAAGTCTAGCTTTATAAGTATCCAAGTTTCCATGCATATCGGTTTTCTTCTTGAAACCCACTTACTTCCAACTATCTTGGAGTTAAGAGGTGGTTCAGCTAAGTCCCAAACTTGGTTATCATACATAGATTGCATCTCAATGGTCATGGCTTCAAGCCATTTGTCACAATCCGAATTGGACATTGCATCATGATAGGTGGTTGGTTTATCAGAATCTACCACATAACATCCATCTACGAAAAATCCATATCTTTCAGGTGGATTACTAATTTTACCAGATCTGCAAACGTTTTGTGTATATTGATCAACCACTTGATCATTCTGAACATCCATGATGAGTGCTAGTGTCAACCAAACATGTATCAGTTTGTGGTTCTTGATCCTCCTCAAGATCCACAGTTCTACTGCTAGTTCCTTCCGTAAGGAACTTAGCTTCTAAGAACTCAGCATTCTTGGCAACAAACTCCTTTTGTTGCAATGGATCATAGAAATAATATCCCATAGAATCTCCGGGATATCCAATGAAGATACACTTAGTGGAACAGCTTTCTAGCTTGTTTGAGGTGGGAGTCTTAACATAAGCCTCACAACCCATACCTTTAAATATGAAAATGATGGAACCCTTCCTGCCATATTTCAAAAGGTGTCGTTTCCACTTTCTTGGTTGGGGCCATATTCAAAATATGGGCCATAGAGAGCAAAGCGAAACCCCAAAATGATAGAGGTAGTGATCTTCTAGCCATCATAGATCGAACCATATCTAATAGAGTTCGATTTCTCCTCTTGGACATGCCATTATGTTGTGGCGTTCCAGGTGGAGATAATTGTGAGATAATACTACAACTTCTAAGATGATCTCTAAAAGCATCAGTAAGGTATTCACCTCCTCTATCGATGCGGATTCATTTTGGAAGATTTTGAACATTTCAAAAGCTTCATCTTTGTGTCTTAACAAGTACACATAACCATATCGACTATAGTCATCGGTAAAGGTAATGAAGTATCTTTCATGTTACCTAGTCATTGGCTTAAAATGACCACAAACATCCAAATGTATGATGCCTAATAAATCTTTTGCCGTTGGGACTTGCCACTAAAAGGCGCCTTAGTCATTTTACCTTGTAAACAAGATTCACATACATCGAATGAATCATATTCATTTGCTTTTAAAAGACCGTTCTTTTGAAGTGTTTGTATGTGCTTCTTGTTTATATGACCAAGATGGCAATGCCAAAGATAGGTATCACTCAAATCTAATTTGAGTTTTTTAGTGGTGGTTTGGTACAATGAGCTATCATATATTGTGTTTTCACGAATCAATTCATAAATACCATTAACAGGAATAGCTTTAAAATAAAACATGCCATTTAAGGAAACATGAATTTTATTTTCAATAAATGACAAAACATAACCATATTGTCTTAATTGGGCAACAGAAATAATGTTCCTAGTCAAACTAGGAGCATACAAAATATTGTTCAAAATTTCTTCCAAACCATTTGGAAGCTTCAAGATGTAGTCCCCTCGGCCTTCAACTTGAACCTTTACCCCATTCCCCATGTAGAGGCTTACATCCCCTTTCTTGAAGTCCCTACTTCTTTTGAACCCCTGCAATGAGTTGCAAATGTGAGTTCCACATCCGGTATCCAATACCCATGTGTTAGAGGATATTAAATTAGATCAATATGAATCATGAAAATTGTACCTGAGGTTTGCCCGGCATCCCTCTTGGCTTGCAACTCTTTGAGATGGACTGGGCAATTTCTTGCCCAACGTTCAATCTCACCACACTTAAAGCATGGATCATTTGAAGCAACCTTTTTCTTCTTCTCCGTTGGTTTTGGTGGTGGTGCTCTTACCACTCCCTTTCCCTTTCCCCTAATGTGCCCCTTACCCTTGGCAACATTTGCCTTGGGTGTGGGGTGAGGCCTCTTCTTGTTCCCACCTTCATTAATGGTGAGAACGGGTAAAACCCTTTTACCATGGCCGCCTCGGCAGTTTTGAGCATAGAGTGAAGCTCACTTATGTTCTTGTCCCACCCGTTCATGTTATAGTTCATGACAAAGTTGTCAAACCTTTTTGACAAAGAGTTGAGGATCAAATCCGTAGCCAACTCTTTCGAGATGGGACAATTAAGCCTTTTGAGGCAGTCGATGTGGCTTTTCATCTTAAGTACATAAGATGAAACATATTGGGTGTTTTCCATACGACACGCATGGAGTGCTCGAACCATTTCGAAGCGCTCAATTCGTGCTTGTTGTTGGAACGTTTCCTTCAACTGGGTTATCATGTCGTATGCTCCATGATGTTCATACTCCTTTTGGAGATCTGGAGTCATACTAGCCAACATAAGGCAAGACACTTGGACCGAGTCCTCAGTGTATTTTACCCAATTATTGTAGGCCTCCTCATCATCCTCACTAGGTTGATCGGGAATCGGATCGTCTAATATATATGATCATTTCTCTTGCTTGAGAACAATTCTCAAGTTTCAAAACTAATCAATAAAGTTATTATGGTTTAGACGCTCCTTTTGGAGAATGTTTCTTAGTGATAGTGAGTGAGCAGTCGGGATTTCATTGTTATCATTATTGTTGGTGGCCATCTACAAAATACAACAAAGTTCAAATATAGTAATTTCGATGTTGTTCATATTTTAATAATTAAAACCCATTTAAAGCGTCTTACACAAATTTAAAATCTAGAATCCAACATTACATTTAATTAGTGGTTAGGTGACCTTCATCCCATTATTTAATTAACAAGGTAGTCAACGTTTTGACAATTGCAACCCTTTGAAACTTCTAGGGTATGGGATCGACATTAAACATCATATGTATAGTCGGCATGTTTATCCCATCAACACCTTTGTAAACCAATTGTAGGTGATCCATTTAACATGGTTTGCAAATCAAGTAACCCTACTTGCACACACATGTGAGTTTTTCAACATAAGTGGTTAGGTGACATTTATCCCACAAATATGGTATCCCCACCTCAAATCACAAGTTTCCAAATGACTCAAGTATTGTGCAAAAGGATGGTGTTAAACTTTTTTATAAAAGAAATTTATAGTTTTAATAATCTTAGTTTAGAAAACTCTATGTACCTTATATTTGCAGGCTTTCAAATACAAGGTACCCTATGGTTCACTTTTAATAAAACCTCTTTTATTAAAACCACTAATCCTTTTAATAACCTTTTGTTATCCACTTAATGATAAAGAACCATCAAATTTTCAGCTTGTTAAGTTTGTTAATGAGTTTGTTATGCATATCCAAATATCAACCAAACAATCAAACAACAAACATCCAAACAAGCATAAACATACAAACATAGGTGTATAACCATAGCCACTAAGTTGACCACACTTGTTTGCCATCATAAGTGTTGTCGTAAGGTCTTTCCTAAGGGTGAAGATGACACATCAATATGTGTCCATGAACTGCCACTTGAATCCACATCCAAATGCTTCACGTGTCCATGTCTTTTGTGTCCTTCTTTGAGTCTTCATCTTGTGCATCTTCTTTTACAAAATCATATCCTAATAAAATTTTTCTAATAAAAGAAATGCACCTAATCTATTTATTACATAACCAAATGAATAAATAAATTACAACCCAAAATAGAAAACACAAATTACAACCCTTTCAAGAAACAATTCAACATGACAAAACACAATCAACCAAAACCAAACACATAAGGCCAAGGCTATGTTATGCACCATAATATGAAACACATTCAACATCCAAGAACAACAATGAATCCCTTATTTCAGCCCTAAAGTTTCAGCCAACATAAACTAAAATTAAGGTTGTCCAAACAACACAATCAACCATTTGATGTAATTCTTTCAAGGTTTATACTAAAGCATGCAAGATTAAAGCTTGAAACATAAGGGATTCATACATCCACAACAAAACAGCCACTAATGGGTTGAAAAGGTACATGAAAACTAACTTTTCAAGACCTTTTGAAGCACGTATTCCATATAACCGGCTCTAGATGCCATTGTTGGGTTTTGTCACATGTAAAACACTAAATTTAACCATTTAAACTTGAAAACGCAGCAGATATATGGTTTAAAGATATGGTTAGTAATCTGAAAATTTTCACCATATTAAACTACAAACAAAACCCAAGAATTAAGGATCAAATGTATATGAAATGATATGCTATCAAACAACACAAAACAACCGGTGTCAATAGAGACAACCTTTCTTGTGCAAATGTTGTAGATGTATGAGATGAGTATGAAGGTGTTGTTGAATGTCCAGCCCTCAAGAGAGAGAACCTCAAGTTTTGATACCCACAAGCTCTTCCAAGCACCTAGCTAGTTAGGGAGCTCAATACCAAAACTCAACAAAAGGACTATCAAAGAAAAACAAATTTTTCAGCCTAGTTTTGGAGCTTCAAATCTGAAATTCTGCAATGTTTTAAGAGAGTTCTTGCTCTTTGTTGTGAGAGAGAAAAGTGTGAATGATGGATGAGTGTTGGAGAGGGAAAAGTATTGCAAAGACCAAGACTAAATGGCTGGTCCCCAAGGTCCTTTGGGCGACCGAAATCTCTCATGCAAAGGGGTTTCCCTCTCATTTTAATTTTATAAAAGGTTACACTCTAAACCCTTAATTTTATAAAATTAAAACCTCTTTTAATTTTATAACAATAACACACTTTTATTTATTATTATTTAACCAACTTAAATAATGAAACAAATAATTTCTCATGAACAAATTATCCACATAATGTTGTTCTTTTACAAAAGCAACGTTTTTAGAGAAACCCATTTTCTAAATTGGTGTCGGTATTTATTTGTTTGATCCTATCAACAAATAAATATTAATTGGTGTTTGTATAGCTTGTTATTGGGTGTGACCCGACTTGGATCATGACGTACTAACCACATCAATCTTGTATGTGTCTTGGGCACATGAGGTCCAACATATGTAACCTCGTCCCCATGGCGTCGTGGAATTTCTTCCAAAATTCAGATGTAAACCAGGTTTCACGGTCAGAAACAATAGACACCGGCACACCATGACGAGTTACAATATCCCTGATGAATAGGTCATCCAACCTCACAGATGAATATGTCTCGCGGATTGGTAGAAAGTGAGCACTCTTCGTCAGACGGTGAACAATCACCCATATGGCATCGTACCCTTTCGGAGTACGCGGCAGCTTGGTAATGAAATCCATGGTGATGTGCTCCCACTTCCATTCCGGTATATCTAAAGGTTGAATCTTCCCATATGGCTTCTGGTGCTCGACCTTCACTTGTAAACAAGTAAGGCACTTACTCACATACTCCACCACATCACGCTTCATACCCAACCACCAATAATCTTTTTTCATATCTTGATACATTTTCGTGGCACCAGTGTGACATCTGGTAAATTTCCATTATCAAACTACGCTAGTTCCGTTGAGTCTTGCATACACGTGTCGTAAGCACACACTAGTTGCCGTTTAATGTTGGTGACCTAATAATAATTAATAATGTTACATTATTGATAATCTAATGATTATGTGATTATGGTATTATGTTTATGTGTTTGCATGTTTTAAATGTTAGTTAGGAAATTAGTCGCGTAACGTGGAAACGTGCCTATTTATTTGTATGTCTTGTGTTTTTATAAAGATGAAATATATAATGACTATCATTAGTTTAAATCTTTATATTATCAGCTAAAAACATTTTACAAAGAGTTTAAAATCTAGTTTTTATAAAATACCAAAACACAAGGGTTTAAATGGTAATTATGCAAACTAAATTAAACCAAAACCCCAAACCCTAATTCTCACCCCCATTCGGCCGCAACCTGCATTCCCAACCCCACCCCACTTCGAATTCGACCAGAACAAGCCTCAAAGCCTCAGTTTTGTTCGATTACAAGGCATACAACACGTTGGAATCATCAATTGCAAGCAACTACACGTTTAAAGGTTAGATTTTTACATGTTTTTGTGAGTTCTTGATGGTGGCTGAACCCTAATTCGATTTTGTATCTTCATGTGGTCAAAATTGATGTTAATTGATGATGTTAGTATGTTAGTTGATTGAATACATGTTGTTTAACGTTGATTATGCATGAATTGTATGTTTTTAATGGATTGATCATGAACTTTGATTTTAGGCAAACCCTAATTTGAAATTGATAAGATTATGTATGATTGATGATTGTTTTATGAATGTATGATGATTAGTAGGTTGTATGAATCCTAGAATACATTGATCTTGCAAAGAATTGATGAATTGATGTAGGTGTTCATAGGTTACTAATGATAGTAACTTTATTTCCATGACATGATGATCTAATAATAGATTGACGTTGTTTATGTGTTCATGATGATAATTAGATGCTAGATTGTTGATATGAATGCTAGAAATCTTGGAATGAATGTTGTTGTTCATATCTTGCCAAAAGTGGAAACTTTTGTTCATGATGATTAATGGATTATGATGACTAGGTATTGTTAATCATGTCTAGATATTGTTATGAGATTGAGATGGTATAATTGTAATGAATTCATGAATACACTGAGTGTTGATAGATGTTGGAATGTACTTTCCCAAAAGGGAAACTTTAATTTCACAAAGTTTGAAGGATGATAGTTTGAACATGTTTGAGATGTTAGGAACATGTTAGTATGTTCATGGATGAATTCTAATGTGATTGAACATGTTAAATTAGTTTTATGGGATGCTTGGATAATCATGGGTGATGTCTGGACTTTGATGATCACGTATGATGTTGATGTTGGTTAGTAGTTAGGACATCATGTTTGGGACTGGAAATTGATTGTGGTGGTGTGTGTTGAATGCAATGAACATGGTTAATGAATGTGAATATGATCATCATACATGCGTGCGAATCTGAAGCCCTACTTAGCAGGATTGGCAGGGTTTAGGATGTGAAGTCATGAGTGGCTTCACATGGCACATGGTGCGTGATTTGATCTTTGTGTGGCATGTTAGCTGTGTTATAACTAGTGGACATATTAATGTTCTAGATTCGCATGACTTGTATGATACTTGGTTGTATGATGATCTAAGTGATACACCTGGATAATGTGGCATACATATGATCCATTTGAATCTTAACCATGTATGATATATGTGTATGATTGCTTGAATGGTTTACAACACATAAAGTCACCAACGGGTCAAACAGGTCAACTGGGTCAACGTGTCTGTTTTTCTAAAACCTTGAGTCCTTGGTTGTAGTGTACTTAGGGTTTCACATGTCTCTGTTTATACGTACTCATGTACTTATATGATATAGGTAACCTCTGAAGGTTGTCTGTCCACTCTGTTTGTCAAGTAAAACTCTAAGTATCTATTACGCATATCAGGTGAGTTCATACCCCACTATTTACTTAATCTCTTTTGGGGGAGATAGCATACTGGTAAACAATAAATGCTTTATATATTCAAGTTGTGTAATTATTAATATAGTGTTGATATCATGGAAAAGTCCTCACACTTTCGAATTGTTAATATTGAATAACGGGGAAATTTGGGTAGTACTACTGGGTTTGACGAGCCCCACTGTGTGACTCGAGGTTATCCGGGTGCAATTTCTCCTATTGAACATTGTCACGACCTGTTAAGTCATGACAGGAGGCAACAACGTAACACAGTCAGCTTCAATTGCGATATCACTATGAGTTAATATTTATTGTTAATGGACTAGCTATCTGTTATAATGCACTACTTTTATATCTCTATTAATAAACTGCTTATGTTTGAATATCACTCTTGAACTCGCCAACCATTGTGTTGACATTTTAGTATGCTATTCTCAGGTCATTAGCTTGCTTGCCTTCAGGAGCACTACATGGTTTCACTTGCATTTTAAGACTCGGTCTTCAAGACATCTTTACTGTTTATAATGGTTAATGTTTACTCTTTTGGGTTGGCGCATGTTTTGCCATAGTATACATTTTTTTTATTTCTTTGGATTGTTTTACAAAACGCTTCCGCACAGTTTAAAGTTATACTTTGGTTGATTTTATTTTAATTATGGCATATAGAGTCGTTCTGAGTAACTATTGACTGTGATCCTGGTTTGTTCACACGCCTCGCGGTAAAACTCCGCACGTGGATTATGAGGGTGTGAAAGATTAGTATCAGAGTCATTGGTATAGGGAACTAAGTTGCATACACACTAGACTATAATCGCACATAGTTAGTTAGTTACTTGTGCCTTATTCTCATCTACTGTATACTAATTGGCATACACGTCACACTCTCTGCAGCATGGCATCGTCATCGAGAGCTCCGGGTAAGCGACCTGAATCACCTTCACGATCAGAATCCCCACCTCCCGCACCTATACCTGACAATGGATTCGATTGGCCCCGACTAGCTTATTCTCGAGAGGAGATTGACTAGGATCAACCTTTTGCATTGATGGAGCGTGACCCTCCACGAGACTGGAGTTTCTATCGTAGATTTGATGATCATATTATGTATAGGGAGCGTGTACCTGTCCCGAGGCCCAGGACTAGGAACAACGCCGACCAACTAATGCCTTCACTCCCACGGATGGTGTAGTCCACGAGTAACTGATTGCTGCACTGGTGGCTGCAGGACACTGAGCAGCATCGAGTCAAGCGGCTCATGGGTGATGTCTGTACACTACAGCATGAGGTGTACAACTGAGACATCAAATGGATGAACTCGAGGAGCAACACGGGAAGACCCTAAACGGGTGTCACCATATGCAAGATGGTCTCATAGCACTCCGAGGGTGCGTGACTGCTCGTGAACAGCGGGACGCCATAGCCGATAATAGGATTGCTATCTTAGAAGCCCAATTAGCAGCACTTCTGATTGCTATAGCTCCTGCTCCTGCAGCAGACCCTGAGGATGAGGATCCCGAGGAGGAACCCGAGGAGGAGGAACTGATGGAGATGGAGGATGACAGTGACGGGTCAGATGTTGTCGATTGACTTTCTTTATATGACTTAGACTACGTAGTGTTTTTCTTTTTTGAAACCTATGTGGGAAGGGTTGTTTCCCCACACGAATGACAAACTTAAATTTTGACATTGATAAATACATTATGACTCATTTACAATTTATTTACTTTGGTTATCATTTTTGTTATGAATGTTGTGGTTGTGATGATTCAGTATTTCTTTTATTTACTATTTTCTGTACTTCAATGAGATAAATGTGTTTGATGTTACTCATTATTTTTGTGAATGTAAAGTGAAAAGAATGGACGTCCTGGACGTGGACGTGGATGTGGTCGTGGACGCGGACGTGGACGTGGCACTAGAGAACAGGGCGGTGGTGCTATTAACATGACCCCCGTAGAATTAGCTGCTCTAATAATGAGCATGTTCAGGTGGCAGTGGCTGCTGCCCAGACGGGTCAGCCAGCAGGTAAACAATGCTAGAAAGATAAATCTGATATCCTTCATAACTGTATGGGATGTCTGATTAATGTGTGTTGTGTTAGAACAGGACCACCGGTGTGTACCTCCAAGTCCTTTATGGACTGTAAACCACACACCTTACTGAAGGTGCTGTAGGGCTTGTAAGATGGTTCGAGAAGACTGAGTCTGTCTTCTCCAAATGCAACTGTCCACCTACTGATCAAGTGAAGTATGCTGCTGGGACTTTAGAGGGTGCTGCTCTGTCTTGGTGGAACGCGCAAGTCCAGATGCTAGGACAAGCGATGGCGAATGGGCTTCCATGGGATGAGTTCAAAAAAATGATGACTGAGGAGTACTGTCCTCGCAATGAAGTGCAGAAGCTAGAGATGGAGTTCTGGAAACTGAAGATGCAGGGCTCGGAAATCGAGGCCTACACCACCAGAACCCATGAACTAGCAACTTTGTGCCCGGGAATGGTGAATGAGATGCATAAGAGTGTGGAGCATTACATACGGGGATTAGTACCCGAAATTCAAAGTATGGTAACTGCTTCCAACCCAACCACAATTCAGCAAGCCATCCAGTTAGCTTATAAGCTAATTGACCAAGCCGTGGAGCAAGGACGTCTACCCAAGCGGGGCGCTATGGCAAGCGTGCCCGACAGCAAAAGAAAGTGGGATAGTGGCAACAACACCAAAGCATCATCATCTTCTAGCGGTCAACCTCAACCTCACAGCAACAACAGCCAGTTTAGCAACAACGGAGGTTCGAAAATAACCGTAACTTCAACCAAACGGCTGCAAAAAATCAAGGACCCAGTGGTTATGGTGGTAGACATCCGAAGTCCACTCGGTGTAATTACCATCATGTGGGAAGGTGTGATAACTTCAAGTGTCAACGCTGTGGAAAAATTGGACATGCTGCTAAGGATTGTCGTGGTGAACTGGTAAGGAGACCACAACAACCTTAGGAAACTCCCAAAGGTTGTTTTGAATCTGGGAAAGAAGGGCATTATAGGCGAACTGCCCACAACTAAGGAGAAATGGTAATAGCAACAACAACAACAACAACGGTAATAACAACAATGGTGGCAATGGTACTGGTAATGGCGGCAACAAAGATAGAGCCAAGGAAGAGCCTTCGTCATTGGCTCAGGTGAGGCTCTAAATGATCCCACAACTGTTACTGGTAGGTTCTCTATTAATGGTTGTTTTGCTACAGTACTATTCGATACTGGAGCCGATAGGAGTTTCGTGTCCTTAAAGTTCTGTAGTCTTTTAAGTAATATACCCTCTGCCTTAGAATCTAAATACACCGTGGAATTAGCCGACGGTAAACAGATCCATGTATGCATATCCTTAAAGACTGTAAGTGTTGGAGAATATATAGACATATATAGTGTGTCCGTCGCTTATCGAATAGTCTAGGCTTAATGTTATACACCTGATATGGTAAACACATGAACTGGGTCATTCGCAGGAGCATATGCGAATGAGACTCAGTCATACGACTGAGCCATGCTAATGGACCAGCTGTGCGACTGAGAGATGCGATTGGGACATTCGTAAGACTAAACCATAAGTATGGTCCAGTTGTACGATTGAACCATACGCATGGTCCAGTCGTACGATGAACCATACGCATGTCCAATCGCACGAATGGGCCCAGTCGCATCTAATATGGGCGAGGCCTATATATATACCAGTTTCAATGTGTGTAGAGCGATTAAGGAATGAGAGAAAGTCTGCCCGGAGCCTAGGGCTACCGGATGAGAGGGGAGATCATGCTCGATCTTCCCCTTGCCAAGAGTCTTGATTCTTATGTTGTAACGAGCTTGTAATTGTTAGGTTTTTATCAATGAAACCGATATTTGATAGTTTGTGTTATTGATTTGACTTTTGGTTTTGGTTGTTCATCCTTCCATCAAGAACATGCTCGGATGTTTATCGATCCCGAAAAACCGACTTAACAGTAAGATAGAACTTGCTGGTCATACTTTTGCATAGATCTTATGCCTATTACGCTGGGGGTTTTGATGTTGTAATAGGCATGGATTGGTTCTCTAGCAAGCAAGCGGAAGTCATATGTCATGAGAAGATCATACGAATTCCTGTTGGTGACAAAATCCTTACAGTCAGAGGTGATAGGAGTGGTGTTGTGATAGGCATCATCTCATACATGAAAGCCCACAAGTTATTACGAAGGGGTTGTGCTATTCTAGCACTCGTAACCGATAAGCAAGCGAAAGAAAGGAGAATGGAGGATATTCCCATAGTGCGCGACTTTCCAAAGGTGTTTCTAGAGGATCTTCCTGGATTACCACCTCCCGCCAAGTCGAATTCCAAATGAGTTGACTCCCGGCGCAGCCCCGATTGCTAGGGCACCTTATCGTTAGCACCGAACGAACTACAAGAGTTGTCATCACAACTTCAGGAGCTTTTAGATAAGGGCTTTATTCGACCTAGCACATCACCTTGGGAGCTCCTGTTCTTTTTGTTAAAAAAAAGGATGGCACATTCCGGATGTGCATCGATTATAGAGAGTTAAAAAGTAACAGTCAAGAACCGATACCCTTTACCTCGTATCGACGACTTGTTTGATCAGCTTCAGGGATCAAGCTATTATTCGAAGATTGACTTAAGATCTGGTTATCATCAACTTCGAGTCCGAGAAGAAGACATTCCCAAGACTGCATTTCGTACTCGTTATGGTCATTATGAGTTCTTGGTCATGCCTTTTGGGTTGACTAATGCACCTGTTGTGCTCATGGACCTCATAAACCGCATGTGCAAACCCTATCTTGATCAGTTTGTCATTATGTTTATCGATGATATACTGATATATTCTAGGACCAAGGAGGATCATGAAGAGCACTTACAAATGATCTTAGAACTATTGAAAAATGAGCAGCTGTATGCCAAATTCTCAAAGTGTGACTTTTGGATATGAGAAGTGCAATTCCTAGGTCATATTGTTAATGAGAAAGGGATACATGTTGATCCTGCCAAAATTGAGGAGATAAAGAATTGGACTACACCCAAAACGCACAGCGAGATAAGACAATTTCTGGGATTACCAGGATATTACCGACGATTCATATAAGGATTTTCTAAGATCGCACAACCTCTCACGGCCTTGACTCACTAAGGAACGACATACAAATAGAGTGAGAGCCAAGAATCAGCTTTTCAATTGTTAAAACAAAGACTCTGTACTGCCCTGATATTAGCACTACCAGAGGGAACGGATGATTTCGTGGTGTATTGCGATGCATCCATTCAAGGATTGGGTTGTGTCTTGATGCAACGAGAAAAGGTGATAGCCTACGCCTCGAGACAACTAAAGGTTCATGAGAAGAACTATACCACCCATGACTTAGAATTAGGTGCAATGGTGTTTGCCTTAAAGATCTGGAGACATTACTTGTACGGTACAAAGTGCACTATCTACACCGATCACAAGAGTCTTTAACATATCTTCGAGCAAAAAGAGTTGAATATGAGGCAACGACGTTGGGTGGAACTATAAAACGACTATGATTGCGCTATTAAATACCATCCGGGAAAGGCGAACGTAGTTGCCGATGCCTTAAGCAGGAAGGAAACAGCTAAACCCAAACGGGTGCAAGCTTTACAGCTTACTATCAGTACCCAACTGCCAGAACAAGTTAAGGAGGCACAAATAGAAGCCTTAAAAGCATAAAATGTTGGTTCTGAGTCGTTAAGGGAATGGATAAATAGTTGGTGGTGAAAGAGGAAAGAATTAGGTATTTCATGGATCGACTTTGGGTGCCTGTTTATGGAAATCTAAGAGATCTAGTTATGAGCGAGGCACACAAATCTAAGAATTCTATACATCCTGGATCCGACAAGATGTATCATGACCTAAAGGTGCACTACTGGTGGCCTAACATGAAAGCGGATGTAGCTACATATGTGAGCAAGTGTTTGACCTGCTCGAAAGTAAAAGTGGAATATCAAAAACCATCTGGACTATTACAACAACCTGAGATACCAATGTGGAAATGGGAACAGATCTCCATGGATTTTATTACTAAGTTACCCCGGACTAATACTGGTTGTGACACGATATGGGTTATTATGGATCGATTGACAAAGTCTTCTCACTTCCTTGCAATTAGGGAAACAGATAAGATGGAGAAACTGACTCGACTGTACCTTAAAGAGATCATTTTAAGACACGGTGTACCGATCTCAATTATTTCCGACCACAACGCTCGTTTCACGTCACATTTCTGGCAATCATTGCATAAATCTTTGGGTACACGATTGGATATGAGTACTGCATATCACCCACAGACGGATGGCCAGAGTGAGCGTACCATACAGACTTTGGAGGATATGCTACGTGCTTGTGTGATTGACTTCGGGAATAACTGGGAAACTCACCTGCCATTAGTGGAGATTTCTTATAACAATAGCTATCATACTAGCATACATGCAGCACCTTTCGAGGCGCTGTATGGGAGAAAATGTAGATCACCGGTTTGCTGGGCAGAAATTGGTGATAGTCAGCTAACAGGTCCCGAGTTAACTCATGAGACAACCGAGAAGATTGTGCAGATACGAAACCGTATGGCTGCAGCGTGAGACAGACAAAAGAGCTATGCTGATAAGCGACGGAAACCTTTAGAGTTTTAGGTTGGTGACAAGGTTTTGTTGAAAGTCTCACCATGGAAAGGTGTAGTTCGTTTTGGTAAGTGAGGGAAGCTAAATCCGAGGTACGTTGGACCATTTTAAATAGTAGAAAGAATAGGTCCAGTGGCCTATCGTCTAGCCCTACCCGATTCGCTAAGTGGAATCTATGATGTATTTCACGTGTCAAACCTAAAGAAGTGCATAACTGATGAAACAATGGTCGTACCACTGAGAAGAAGTTCAAGTGTATGAACAATTGCGTTTTATTGAAGAACCAGTCGAGGTGATGGACCGTGAGGTGAAAACACTTAAGCAAAGCAAGATACCCATTGTCAAAATCCGTTGGAATTCACGACGTGGACCGGAATTCACATGGGAACGAGAAGATCAAATGAAGCTTAAGTACCCTCAACTATTCAAAAAGATGATGCCAGCAGACGAAGGTATTGATTTAAATTCGGGACGAAATTTCTTTCAACATGGGGATGATGTGACAACTCATCCAAAACTCACTCGATTTTGATTTTTGTGTGCCAACACAGTAGACCAGTGATGGAACACTCTCACCATGTAACACAGGGATGAAAATTCCTTCAACATGGGGATAATGTGACATCCGGTAAATTTCCGTTATCAAACTCCGTTAGTCCCATTGAGTCTTGCATACGTGTCGTAAGCACACACTAGTTGTCGTTTAACGTTGGTGACCTAATAATAATTAATAATGTTTCATTATTGATAATCTAATTGATTATGTGATTATGGTATTATGTTTATGTGTTTGCATGTTTTAAATGTTAATTAGGAAATTAGTCGCGTAACGTGGAAACATGCCTATTTATTTGTATTTCTTGTGTTTTTATAAAGATAAAATATATAATGACTATCATTAGTTTATATCTTTATATATTAAGTTAAAAACATTTTACAAAGAGTTTAAAGTCTAGTTTTTATAAAATACCAAAACACAAGGGTATAAATGGTAATTATGCAAACTAAATTAAACAAAACACCCAAACCCTAATTCCCACCCCCATTCGGCCGCAACCTGCATTCCCAACCCTCCCCACTTCGAATTTGACCAAGAACAAGCCTCCAAGCCTCGGTTTTGTTCGATTACAAGGCATACAACATGTTGGAATCATCAATTGCAAGCAACTACACGTTTAAAGGTCAGATTTTTACATGTTTTTGTGAGTTCTTGATGGTATCCGAACCCTAATTTGATTTTGTATCTTCATGTGGTCGAAATTGATGTTAATTGATGATGTTAGTTGGATTGAATACATGTTGTTTAACGTTGATTATGCATGAATTGTATGTTTTTAATGGATTGATCATCAACTTTGATTTTAGGCAAACCCTAATTCGAAATTGATAAGGTTATGTATGATTGATGATTGTTTGATGAATGTATGATGATTAGTAGGTTGTATGAATGGTAGAATACATTGATCTTGCAAAGAATTGATGAATTGATGTAGGTGTTCATAGGTTACTAATAATAGTAACTTTATTTCCATGACATGATAATGTAATAATAGATTGATGTTGTTGATGTGTTCATGATGATAATTAGACGCTAGATTGTTGATATGAATTCTAGAAATCTTGGAATGAATGTTGTTGTTCATATCTTGCCAAAAGTGGAAACATTTGTTCATGATGATTAATGGATTATGATGACTAGGTATTGTTAATCATGTCTAGATGTTGTTATGAGCTTGAGATAGTATAATTGTAATGAATTCATGAATACATTGAGTGTTTGATAGATGTTGGAATGTACTTTCCCAAAAGGGAAACTTAATTTCACAAAGTTTGAAGGATAATAGTTTGAACATGTTTGGGATGTTAGGAGCATGTTAGTATGTTCATGGATGAATTCTAATGTGATAGAACATGTTAAATTAGTTGTATGGGATGCTTGGATAATCATGGGTGATGTTTGGACTTTGATGATCATGTATGATGTTGATGTTGGTTAGTAGTTAGGACATCATGTTGGGACTGGAAATTGATTGTTGTGGTGTATGTTGAATGCAATGAACATGGTTAATGAATGTGAATATGATCATCATACACGTGTGCGAATCTGAAGCCCCTACTTAGTAGGATTGGCAGGGTTTAGGATGTGAAGTCGTGAGTGGCTTCACGTGGCATGTGGTGCGTGATTTGATCTTTGTGTGGCATGTTAGTTGTGTTATAACTAGTGGACATATTAATGTTCTAGATTCGCATGACTTGTATGATACTTGGTTGTATGATGATCTAACATTTACACCTAGATAATATGGGATAGATATGATCCATTTGAATGTTAACCATGTATGATATATGTGTATGATTGCTTGAATGTTTTACAACACATAAAGTCACCAACGGGTCAAATGGGTCAACTGGGTCAAACATGTCTGTTTTTCTGAAACCTTGAGTCCTTGGTTGTAGTGTACTTAGGGTTTCACATGTTCTCTGTTTACACGTACTCATGTACTTATATGATCTAGGTAACCTCTGAAGGTTGTCTGTCCACTCTGTCTGTCAAGTAAAACTCTAAGTATCTATTACGCATATCAGGTGAGTTCATGCCCCACTCTTTACTTAATCTCTTTTTGGGGAGATAGCGTACTGGTAAACAATAAACGCTTTTATATTCAAGTTGTGTATATATTAATATAGTGTTGATATCATGGAAAAGTCCTCACACTTTCGAATTGTTAATATTGAATAGCGGGGAAATTTGGGTAGTACTACTGGGTCTGACGAGCCCCACCTGTTGACTCGAGGTCAACCGGGTGCAATTTGTCCTATTGAACATTGTCATGACCTGTTAAGTCGTGACAGGAGGCAACAACATAACACAGTCAGCTTCAATTGGAAAATCATTAGATAATATTTATTGTTAATGGACGAGCTATCTGTTACAATGCACTACTTTATATCTCTGTTAAAACCTGCTTATGTTTGAATATCACTCTTGAACTCATCAACCATTGTGTTGACATTTTAGTATGCTATTATCAGGTCATTAGCTTGCTTGCCTTTAGGAGAACTACATGGTTTCACTTGCATTCTAAGACTCGGTCTTCAAGATATCTTTACTATTTATAATGGTTAATGTTTACTTTTTTGGGTTGGCGCATGTTTTGCCATAGTATACATTTTTTTGTTTCTTTGGTTGTTTTACAAAACGCTTCCGCACAATTTAAAGTTATACTTTGGTTGATTTTATTTTAATTATGGCATATAGAGTTGTTCTGAGTAACTATTGACTATGATCCTGGTTTGTTCACACGCCTCGCGGTAAAAAACTCCGCACGTGGTTTTTGAGGGTGTGACAACCCAGATGAATGGAGTATCGAGTCTTGTGAGCTTCATCCATAATCTTCACACGTAGATCCCCAAACGAGAAATCCACACCCGCCCAAATCGGTTTTAACACCAAGTGTGTTTTCACCCAATTCCTCAACCAAACCTCTCATCCTTTCCAAGTTAAGATGATCTTCTTTTAGTGCCTCATCTTGAAACTCTTTGACTTGCTTCATCACGTTAGAGGTCATGATTAGCTGATATGCTTTCACCCGAATCGGCTTGGGCCTCTCTTTTCGGCTAAGGGCATCAGCCACCATGTTGGCCTTGCCCGGATGATAGTGGATCCGCATCATAGTCTTTTATGAGTTCCAACCACCTTTTTTTGCCTCATGTTCAGTTCTTTTTGCTCGAAGAAGTAATTCAAGCTCTTGTGATCAGTGAAAATGGTGCACTTCATCTAGTACAGATAGTGCCTCCAAATCTTTAGTGCAAAGATCACGGCTGCTTGCTCCAAGTCATGAGTAGGGTAATTGACCTCATGAACCTTCAACTGTCGGGATACATAGGCTATAACCTTCCTTCTCTACATTAACACGCACCCTAACCCTGAGTAGGAAGCATCAAAATAAACTAGTAGATCTTTACTTCCATCGGGTAATGACAGAATAGGAGCTTGAGTCAACCTCGCCTTTAGTTCATCGAACGCCTTCTCTTGAGCTTGACCCCACATAAACTTTACATCCTTTCGGGTCAACTTGGTTAGTGGAGAAGCGATCTTGGAAAATTCTTGGATGAATCTTCTTTAGTAGCCCGCCAAACCAAGAAGCTACGAATCTCAAATAGCGTCATCAGTGACTTCCATTGCATAACCGCCTCCACCTTTGCCGGGTCCACCATGATTCCATCAGGATTTACCACATGACCCAAGAATTGAACTTCGCGCAACCAAAACGCGCACTTGGAGAATTTGGCAGACAACTTCTCCCTTCTTAATGTCTCCAACACCTCCCGAATATGACCGACATGCTCTTCTTCGCTCTTTGAGTAGATCAAAATATCATCAATGAACATAATCACTGATCTATCCAACATAGGCCGGCACACCCGATTCATCGAATCCATAAAGGCAGCTGGCGCATTAGTTAGACCAAAAGACATAACGAGGAACTCGTAGTGTCCATAACACGTACGGAAAGTTGTCTTAGGAATGTCTTGTTCTTTCACCTTCAATTGATGGTAGGTAGATCGTAGATCTATTCTCGAGAACCAACTGGCACCTTGGAGCTGGTCAAACAAGTCGTCAATCATTGGTAACGGGTACCGATTCTTCACCGTCAACTTGTTCAGCTCTCGGTAGTTGATGCACATTCGCATACTTTCGTCGTTTTTCTTTACAAACAATACCGGAGCACCCCACGGAGAGATACTCGGTCGAATGAATCCCTTATCCATCAACTCCTGTAATTGGCTCATAAGCTCCTTCATCTCAGTAGGAGCTAATCAATATGGTGCTTTGGCAACGGGTTGAGCACCGGGTATCAAATCAATTTGGAACTCAATTTCGTGATCCGGTGGCATGCCGGGTAAGTCTTCCGGGAATACGTCGTGAAAGTCACACACCACTAGTAACTCGGATATTTGCGGTACCGACGCATCCACATCTTTCACGTATGCCAAGTAGGCACTACATCCACATTTCATGCACTTCCCCGTCACCGCCATCGAAATCACCTTCGGGATCGTAGTAACGTGATCTCCATGAATCGTAACCAAATACCCATCGGGCGCAACTAATCAAATCATCTTTTTGTGACATACGATGTTTGATTCATAGTTTGCTAACAAGTCCATCCCTAGTACTACATCAAATCCACCTAGGGGCATCACGTGTAACCTAGCAGCAAACCTATGACCTTCTAGTTCTATAGCACAGTCCTCTATTACATCAGTAATTCTCGTGGACTTGCCAATAGCGGTTTCTACATCGAATGGTTCACTGACATTTCTACTACTAATAGGCAACTTAGCAAAAAAAGTAGTGGAAATAAACCTCCTACTAGCACCGGAATCAAACAATATAGAGGCACAAGTTTGGTTTACTAGAAACATACCTGACACAACATCAGGATCAGCTCTGGCCTCCTCCCGGGTCATGGTGTAAGCTCTAGCACCTGCCCTCTGCCGTCCTTCCTCTGGCTTCTTCTTCTCCGCTCCAGAGCTCTCCACCCTCGGCTTCTTACAGTCTCTAGCAATGTGGCCAGATTGGCCAGACCTGAAGCACACATTCATTCCCATCCTGCACTCACTGGTATGCTCCCGTCCACATTTGCTACACCTTCTTAGCCCTGATCTTTACGACACCCCACGGTCGTCCACCTTCACCTTCTTGTTGTTTGGAGTAAACACACATGTCCAAACCTCTTTCCATTCCAGTTCTTACCATCCCGCTCGTCTCTTTATCTCCACCACAGTCTCCCCTCGCTCATCATACAGCTGCCTGCCAAATCCACCACCGATCGAAAGGTACCTGACTGAGCGGCAATCAGGTGCCTGCAAATGTCAGCCGACAGTCCTTGGATGTACCTATTGATCTTCCTTGATACCGGCGTCACCTGATCCGGCACCAGCCTCGCCATCACATGAATTTTATGGTGTACTGCTGGTGGGTCATGGTTCCCGCTTCAAGTTGCAAGAACTCCCTCTGAACCTTGTCCATCTCCCGGTGAGGACAGAACATCTCAATAACAACTTCTTAAACTCCTCTCATCGCATCTTCCTGATGGCTCTGGCACCCTCAGCTTCGACAATATTGTCCCACCAACACAGCGCTGAATCAAGGAAAGAGTGAGTTGCGAACTTCACCTTCTGGTCTTCACGACACTCATTGATTTCCAAGACGGCTTCCATCTCCCTCACCCAGTGGTGAGCGGCAGCCGCATGCCATTGCCATCAAAGGTCGGGGGCTTACACCTTTGGAATGCCCCATAACTGCATCCTCCAGTTGCTGCCCCCATTACATCATCCTCCTCTTCATCAGATAACACAGCCTCATGCTCTGGTTGTTCCTCTTCCCTTCTGCTACCCTTGCTCGTTGATTCCTTTCTATTCTCCTTCTCCTTCCTCTCCTCGCCTCTCACAGCCCTGATGACTTCAGTCACCACAGACGGCAAGACTGTCTGCATAACCTGGTGTACTTCATCAACAATCGCCTCCCTAGCTAAGGCATTCAAGCTAGCATTTTCATTCTCTTTGCTCGGTCATGAACCTTAGGGTTCTCATGGGTCGTCTCAAGAGCCTTAGCACTACTCCTAGTCACACATGGACGGCCTCTGCCTCTAGGAGCCTTGGAAGATTTTCGTCCAGCCATCCTCTAACACGCTATAAGATTCAAACACTAACACGGTCATTCAAGGTAACACTCAGTTTATGTCAAGTATAGTAAGTCCCTAATTAAAGTGGCCAGTTGTGATTAGCCACTTACTTTACTCTTCATACCCCAAGCATTTCCTATCCTGACTTAATCAGTATCTAAATCTACTAAGAGCACATAAATCAAATAGCATGCGCACATAATACCGGTTATCATTAAGAAAAGACATACCAGATGACACGTAGCTACTTGGGCTGACATCCCTCCATTTGTCCCATTTTCAGTTTAAACTTTGGCTCTGATACCAACTTGTAAGGCCTCGTTCCCGGAGACCTCACAGTTGGTCAACCACAGCATTTAATACATTATATATTATAAATATACAAACTCAAGCAGCGGAATATTATAGCAAAAGCCATTCATTTCTTTTTAAAGCACTGTTGTTGAGCAATACACTATTGTTTGACTGATTACAAAAGAATTGTTTAACTTTGTTACAAAACAACAGCAATACAAGATACAAATGGATGTCAGTCTTTCCCTACCGAGTAGCTTCACCTCGTGCCATCCTCAGCAATAATTACTTGCCAACTGAAAATGTATAAAAGTCAGCGTTGCTGAGTGAGTTCTAGTTTTAAAAGTAATAAAATACTTTCTGTATGTTGTATATGAAAAATACTCTTTCTGTGAAATACAACTCTTTACTTTGTATGCGAGCACGCATTAACTATATGAACAGATACTATTTGTTCTCTTTACTGTATGCCTTGTTTACTCTGTATTCTTTTATCTTTATCTTTCACTATCTGTATGGACCAGTGAGCATACCCTAAAGTGTATGTGCGGTGAAAACTGGTGATGGGCCATCTATATCCCTTAAGAGGGTTCTGTTTACTGTATACAAGGCCGACCCAATCAACTAGGGTAAACTCCAAAGGTCCTGCCAATCTCAATTGACTGGCCTTGTGTGCATAATACGGTAGCTAACCCGCAGCACAGTTGAGCTAACGACAACACGGTCGTGTACCTCCTGTAAGCTTGCAAGACTTGTTAACATTTTATTAATGTTCCTCTTCTCTTCATTATTTCTCTTTCTCTTTATTATTGCAATATACTTTACATTATTATAATAAAGATACCACTAAAGTCACACACTATAAGTAATAATAATAATAGTAATAATAATAAGGAACAATCATAGGGCAATCATAATCATGCATGAAACCCATCATGAATAAACCCTAGTCAAACCATGGTCAAAACCATAGGAACACAAACTCCCAAGAATTCTGTAATAATTGTAACTATTGGGCGCTTAGACACTATTTGGGCGCATGAGCCCTGTTTGGGCGTTTCATTACTATACAGGCGCATTAGCCAACACTTAGCTGTTTTTAACTCTTAGGCGCATGAACAATTCAGGCGCATGGACACTTAGGCGCATGGGCCACTTGGGCGCATGGGCACTATTCGGGCACATAGGCCTACACTTAGTCGTCCGACTAATATTCTAGGCGCATGGACTACTGTTCAGGTGCATGAGATACACTTATCATTTCTAAGGCAAAATTCAGGCGCATGGGCTACTGTTCAGGCGCATGGGTTACACTTAAATTCTTCTAAGGCATTCCCAGGCGCATGAGCCTTATCTAGGAGCATAAACCTTCTGCTCAACATGTTTCTAGGATATTTTTGAACCCAAACATCAAGCCTATTTGTTCTATGCTTACCAAGGTCATTCTAAGCATGAACAACATAATAACACCTAAGGAACGTCATCAAACATGCATAATACATACGGGTATACATACATAAACATTGTAAAATCATTTTAATACATTTTCAGCCCCAAAGAGAGTTTAAAACAAGTAAAACCAAGGTCTAGAACTCACCTGGTGCCACATGGGTGTATCTTCCTTCTATCCCTTTCTGCAAATGGGTTCAAACACCTAAAAACACACCAAAACCACACACACAGACACACACACAGCATATAAGCACATAAGCATGTAACCGAGATAAAACCGTCATAAACACTTAAAAACCTTGAATTCTTATCTTGAATTCAATCTCTTCTTTTTCTTCTTCTTTAACTGAGAGTGTTTCTGTACTCTTTCTCTCTAAACTGAAGAAAAGTAGTGATGTGAAGTGAGAGTGGGTGGCCATGCCCACCTTTACACCAACTTTTGTCTAGTTTTGTCCTTTTTACACTTTTAACCCCTCAACTTGGGTTTTATTGACATTTCCTTTCTTATTCTTCAACTCTTATCTTTCTTTTCTTTTTAAATAATAACCGGGTGTTACACAAAGTTTCACGAAGCCAAGGGACTATTTTCTTCTTAAGACAGAGAAGACATGCTTACTCTGTAAGGCCTTGATCCCGGGACGCTCATAGTGAACAATCATCGCACATAAACAACCATTAACCTACTAAAACGTTGCAACGGAATCATTTTAAACAACCATTTCAGTTCATATAAATAATCGCTTTTGCAAGATAATACAACATTCGTTACAAATATCGGTTGTTGGTATTACAATGCAAAAACATTGTCGCAACATAAGATGAATGCCATCCAAAATAAGCCAAGTAGCCCCCGTGCCATCCTCAGCAACCATTACCTGCCAACTGGAAAAATGCATAAAAGTCAGCATTGCTGAGTGAGTTCTAGTTTTAAAATAATTTATGCTTTACTTTCATTTAAAACATTTTCTTACTATCGTACGTGATCATACATCATACATACACATAGATAATAGCATTATTATTGTTTATCATCATTCATTCATTACTTTTGTTCGTTCATCATCTTAGGTCATCATTATCATTCACTTTCATTCATAATCATCCTTACTTATCATTCGTACATTCTTTAACTTTCGATGACATGTACTGTAGCCCGAACATTGTGCACAAAGCTGACCCAAGGGTTTGGGGCAAGTATGCTCATCATTATCATTCATCTTTCATTCTAGACCAATGCCATGTGCTATACCCCAAACATCATGCACGAAGCTGGTTACTGGGCCTGAGGTCTATCATAGACCTTGAACATTATGCACGAAGCTAAATCCAGTACCTAGGGCAAGCGGCAAGGGTCCCATACGTATGGTCAATCAATTAAACCCCAGTGTGCATCCTTCTCGGGTAACTAACCCGCACACAGTGAGCTAATACCTTTCATTGGGTGTGAACCTACATACATAGCTTGCAAGACTTTCTTACATTTGTTTGTTCATTAATGCATGCATTCATTCTTACTTTACATTCCACTTATCATTATCACTAGCTTTCGCTTTACGTTATGTAATACTTTTCATTCATTTCATACTCATAACACGTAAGTGACGAAATAATACAACATGAACATTCATAGCACCATATAAACATCACATACTCCATCAGACATCATCATAAACATCATGCATCGCCTATTCATATACACCTACACATGCACAACAAGTATAAGTCATCATAAAACATAACTAATCCTTCGCGGGAAAGCAGGGGTTCGGGGGCGATAACCCCTAACAGTGGGTACCTAGGGGCAGCAGCCCTTAGTGGGGTCCAAGGGGCAACTCCCCTGGCTGGGGTCGCGCTGCCAGGTCAGCGTGAAAATATTTTATTTTAGAACATTTATATAGCACATTTCCTCATAGAAAAATCAATCTTACTATTAAAACCTCTTAAAGTCTTGGTCATTTAAATCGTATATTTAGTATGCATTTCCAGCCCCAAACAAGTTTAAAACCTTTAAATAGGGGATCTAGAACTCACCTGGACTCGATGAGTAGCTTCTCAATCAAGCTTTCAAAGCAAGGGTTGCACTACATAGCCTGCAGATAAGTTAACACTCAAAGGAGTTAATTTCTGACTAATTTCGCTACAAGATCAATAGTTTTGCTGCTAGTTTCACCAGCAGTATCGCTGCCACCTTCGCTGGTAGTTTCGCTGCTAATTTCGCCCAACTTTCCATAGTTTCACACGAAGTCTTCATATTTTCGCTGGACGACTACGCAATTTCGCTGGATGAACCCTTATTTTCGCAGAACGGGCTGAAACTTACGAACCAACCCATTTTTTATCCAAAACTTCAATCTTTTACATTCAAAACCTTGGTTTATCACCCAATAAGCTATATCTAACCTTCTTACATGTTTTCTTACACAAAAAACATGAGTTTTAGGTGAATCTTTGCCACTTTAAAAAACCCCAAGCCCTAAAATCTAGGTTTACATCAAAAGAAACCATTAAATGATATTTCTTACCTAGATTCTTGGTGTTTCTTGTTGTTTGGATGCCCACGAACACCAATCTTCAATCTCGTGATCAACCGAGCCTTGAATCTTCAATTCTCTCCACTTTCTCTCTCTACATTCTCTCTTTAGAAATGGGGTGTTGAGTTGCAAATGAGAGTTGCTCAAGCTGGTCCGTATATATATACTGGGCGTTCCGGGATCTTAAACTCGCCAAACACATATCCCGCGAGGTCTACTTGGTCCATACTCTATTACCCGCTTATTTTCTTTAAATAATCTCAGCTAAGCCCCTTATTATTAATTGACTCATTTCAACTTTATTCCAGGCGTTACAACTCTGACTTACTTTTGATAAAGACTGAGCCACTTTTCGCTACCACTTCCGAAGACTCACCCACTTACATAAGTTGGGGAAAAGTCCTTACTTATGTCAACTGTAGATTAAAGTCTTATGGTCTGTAACTTTCTATTTTTGTATTTTTATCCTTTTTGGATTAGCTAAGGATGTGAGCTACGGCATGTCATAGTCACTAGTCAAAAGGCAATCTACCTTTTAACTTTACATTGATCTTGTTGTCTTGATTTGTGTTTTCAACTGGCTTTCAAAGTATATCGACTTTAGGATGTAGTATAAAGTATATCAGGTACTTGTAATATGATTTAAGCTTTGTATAAAAGAGAACTTGAGAGCAACATACAACATTCTTGGAGACCAAATTATCTTGTTCTTGTTCTGTTTTTTACTTGTGTTCTTTGTTTCAATATAGCTGGTTCCTTATTTGATCCAGTAAGTGTTTTAAGTCTCTTCTAACGTTGTGAAACTGTTACATTGAACCCCTTCACCAGTCCTGCAAAAGACATTAGGTGTTGGCTATACTTCACATGAAAATAACTACCTTATTATCGTGATTCTCTTCAGGTTACAACAACTAATTCATAGTTAAGGCAAGTTATTAATGTGTAAGTGATACAAACTAGTGGTAGGGTAATACTTTTGTACATTGCATAAATTGGTTTATGATATATTGTTTAATTTTTGTAGGGCAAATGAACTTGTACAATGCACAAATGGGATCTAACAAGAGGGTTAAACTTAACTGGGTTAATGTTAGGTTGAGTATTTAATTCTTTACTGAAATTATAGTTTTAACTTTATTATTTAGATCAAAGTTACAATGATAATTTATTATGCAGTTATGTAGTGTCTGTGTCAGCTAGGAAGTACTGAATATTAGTACTATTGTTGAGGTTCATGAAAAGATAGTTGATGAGGAGTTGAAGTACTACTCAATGACAGTGTAAGTATAACATCAATGTTAAGATTTCTTTTATTGGAATTTAAGGTTCTTGTATTGCTAATTCATTTTCTATAATGTTTTTAAGTTGATCTTTATATTGGTTTCACAAATTAAGTATTCTCAAAACTATGGGGGTTGAATTTATAACTATGGTAATTTTGACCCATGTGTATAAGTTTGGTTTGGTTTAGTCATTTAATATGAACTAAGAAGTTGATTTGGGTAAGGCTATATTCATATGGGTAAGAATAGCCAAATGGTTTGGATGGGTCAACCCCTTTGATCATATACTTAACTTTGGTTCTTGATTGCATAAATTGGCACCTTTATGCACATTTGAATCTCAAATTGTTTTAATTTCAAATTGATGCATATTGTAAAGAATATTTGAAGAGGCTGAAGCAACCAAAGTCTATCTGCATGTATGCTGCACAAGTACTAAAGAAGAATACTTCAGAAGTTTCACACAAGCAACAGAAATATTCTAAGTGTGAAAGATTCTAAGTGTGAAATCTTCAAAGTCAAGACCAATATCTTCTGAAGCAAAGATGAAGTCTTCCGAAGCTTCAGAGACAAAGTCTTCCAAAGCTCAACTCTTGAAGACAGATTTCTTCCAAAGACTTTTAACAACATGCTTTATCTGATGTACTTTTCCATAAAGCTGGACCCCTTTCCGCTGCAACTCTATAAAGTCATCAACTTACACGAGTTGTGAAAAGGTCCATGCTTTTGGTAATTGTACATTGAGGTCTTGAGTCTATAAACTTTCTACTTTATGTACTTTATCCTTTTTGTAATAGATAAAGATGTGAGCTATGGCATGTCATAGTCACAAAGTCAAAAAGGCAATCTGCCTTTTTGACTCTACAATTTATTTTGTGTTGTGTCTAGTCAATTGTATCCAGTTGGTTTTCATAGTATGGCCGGCTGTAGGATGTAGTATAAGTATCTCATGTTCTTGAAACATTCCTTTATGCTTTGTAACACTTGTAATAGAACATTGAGAAGACAATATACTACAATCTTGAAAGCCATCTCCTTGTGTATTTTCTCTTGTGTTCAGTCGCTTAATTACTTGTTTCTTAATGTCTTTACCTGTGGTTAATCCAGATTACTGTTTGATTAAGTTTAGTTACTCTCCTTTTGTGTTATGTGTTGTATTGACCATCCTTCAACGGTCCTTCATTTGGTATCAGAGCTTTCAGGCACTTGATATAAGATCTCACCATCTTAAGATCCCTCACGGACAAAAATACTAAACTTTTCAAATGGCATCCATTTCCAAAACTAATATGGAAACTGGAACCATGAACAAGTCCCCATTGATCACTCTTGATGACTTTGACACCCGGTGCCTAAGAATGGAAGGTTTCATCAGGTCTCTAGATGTAAGAATGTGGGAGTCTGTTGAGAATGTACCTTACATACCAAGCACCCCTTCTGCTACTGGTGGTGGTATGATCCTTAAGGTTGTGGCAAACTACTCTGATGAAAACAGGAAGAGAGTAGAGATTGATAGAAAAGCAATGACAACCCTTTAGACTGCTCTTCCAAACTATGTATACAGAGGTTTCATGAAATGCAAAATAGCTAAGCAGTTGTGGGATGCATTGAAACTGATGTATGAGGGTTCCTCTAAAGCTAAGGAGAACAAAAAGGATCTCCTGAAGTAGCAGTTTGAAAACTTCACCTTCAAAGCAGGTGAAACCATGACTCAGCAATACTTCAGGTATGTTGAGATTGTGGATACCCTTGTGGATGGAGGAGTTCCTCTTGAAAACAGAGACATTGTAAGGAAGTTCATGTCCTCACTTCTTAGGCAGTGGACACACTACTGTGTGGTTATCAAAGGACTGAGAATCTCAAAATCTCACTCTGACAAAGTTATATGGGATTCTTAGTGACTACCAGATGGAGATGACATGCAAGGTTCATCTGGCAACTCCAACAATCAAATGGGTTTAGCCCTTCATGTGGTTGAAAGGTAGATTAGACCCTAACATCATCTCATATGCTACCCTGACAACTCACCAAAGGTCCTTTCATCACCTTCCCAGAGACACCAAGGGAGAACTACACTCAAGGAAGCCCATTCCAAGAGACAAGCTCTTCTCAAGCTTGTGTGTCTTCTGATGAAAGTTGGGGCAGCTTTCTATTCACTCGTAAAGACCTGGACTGTATCCATCCAGATGATCTAAAGTACATGGAGATAGTCCAATATATGGCTCTTCTCACTCATAGAGCCAAGAAGTTCTACAAGGGGACTGGAAGGAAGCTTCCCAGCAGTGCAACCAGTGAAAGTGTGGCCTGGACAAAGGCAAAGTCAAGTGTTACAACTATAACTTGATGGGCCACTTTGCCAGGGAGTGTAAGGCACCTAGAACAAATGGTGGCCAAACACAGTCCACCCAACTACACTAACAAGGCTCCCCAGAATGAGAAGCCAAAGCAGCAGGCTGCTGTTGCTATTGAAGATGGAGGCTTTGATTGGAGCTTTTAGGTGGAAGATGCTTCTCCAAACCAAGCACTAATAGCAGATCATGATGTAGCCAAGGTATTGGAACATCTCTATATCTGTGAATGCGTTGCTAAAGTTAATAGATACGGGTCCTATAACTTGGAAATGAGATCTGATCTTGAGTCCTTAAACATTTTAAAAACTGATTTTAGAAAGTTTGAAAATGATTATAAACTAAAGATAGAGGACTTAGAGAAAACTATTTCAGTTCTAAAACATGAGCATACATATTTTAGGACTCCAATCAAGGATCTCATAACCAAGCTGATTGAGTGCCAGGCTAAGCTTGTGATCAGCAAAGCTAGGGCAGACAAGTGTGTTCTTGAAGAAAAGACCTTCAAGAACATGATATCCTCATCCCTGCACAACAAAGTGTGCTATCAAAACAAGCAGGGACTAGGATCAAATGAGAGAGCTCCTCCACACACATTTTGTCTATAAGATCACCTAGGTGTGGAACTTGTGAAGATGAGCTTCTGACAGGATCAGTGATCACAAGTTTGATGTTTATCAGAATGTAAAGCAGCGGAATACACAACGAATTAGACAAATTGTAGCAAGCAAACATATATGTAAGCGTTAAGATCGCATACGGTTATAGGGAGAGAATATGAATTTCTGATTTCTAGGAATGTTATATATGGAGAATATTTCTAATCAAATCAATCAAACATTCCATTCAATTGCTCATATCACTC
>JACCIX010000035.1:92500-110576 GCA_025506515.1 Flaveria trinervia | reverse complement strand
CCCCTTTTAGTGAGTGATTCACAGATTGAATCCAAATGCATAGTCTGACTTTTACCTACCAATAACTAACAGTTAAATAAAACAACTCAAAATTAAAAAACAAAACAAGATAGATTTTTGTAGTTTTGATTTGAGATGGATTTAAGCCTATTAGAGTACTTCTAATCGATTTTACTTCAGGATAGCACACTTCAATTCTATTTTATCATTTGTGGTACATTGTATTACGGAATCATACAGGTATATCAGAATCATTTGGGACACTTTAATAAACTATTTTGATGCTAGATTCTTGTTTTTTACTGAGAGTCAATAGCAATTTTAGGAATCATACTAGAGCTACAAGATGTACACAATGATCTTGACTTCAAGAACGCAGCTCACGATGATTGTCAGTATTCTTGTCCTTTAAATCCATACACAGATTTTTGACACGCATTGGTGATGATTAAGGTTTAATTATTTCAACCGCATTTGTGGATCCCACACTTATATGGTAATCAACGTTCCTCAAAAGATTTTTGAGCGGTCTACAGGTATTTTAAAGAAGAAACTATTCTAAGAGCTTTCAAAGAGATGCCAAGCCTCAGATCAGTGCCATCGCACAGCAGGGGCGTAAACAACAATGAATTCTAGAATATTTAGGTTATGCTTATCCTCAGGTCAGTGCCACCACACAGCAGAGAGCACACAACCTATCTTCTTGTTAAAGCGTTTATTTTTTTTGCACATAACACACCAACAACATAGGTTATTAGTTGATTGCATTTTGATTTTCATGTGCTTTGCTCATGTTATGGTCGTCCGTACACATTTGTGGCGTTTATTTTGCTCTTCACTCCTTATTGGAACCGCGTTGATTGTGTTAACCAGGTATAAGATGGGAACCCATAGCAAGTTGAACACTTAGTTTGAATTTTAAACCACCATGAGATCTACTTATCTATTGTGTTGATCTATCGACATATCATATAATGAACTAGCAGCTTCAGGTCTACTTTCTATGTTACCTTGGTAGCATACTTGTTTTACTATCATTTTTTCTTTTATTTTGCTTAGACTTTTCAGACTTAAACTTTGAATTTTGCATTTTAATCAGTTGCACTCTTTTGAAATCCCAAACAATCTATTCCTGTGTACTATCATTTTCCATAAATGTTGAATCAATATCACAGATTTGATTACTTTCATTTTAGCTAAATGTCCTTCTCCTTGTTTTTTGTAATTAAATAAAACAGCTAATTTAATACTAATCTAACCTATTCCCCCCCTAAAATTCTAAAACCAAAAATATTTTTTGTGTTTTTGGATTTTAATAAACACAAAATAAAATAAAATAAAATTAAATTAAATTAAAATTAAAGAATGTCGGACTAGGCATTTTCTTCCTCTGAAATCACATCACTTTTCTTTTTCACGCCATAACTTTAATAGATATAAAACCCCGGTTTATCAAATGCTTTTGTGTAGAGGTTGGCGCGTTGAAATCCGTATTTATTTTAAGCATATCGATTACTTGCTTTTCAAAACAGTCACGTATAAAGTGATACTTAATACCGATGTGTTTAGTTTTAGAATGTTGGATTGGATTTTTTATTACGGCTATAGTAGCAGAATTATCAACATAGATAGGAGTGTTAGAAAATTACAAACCATAGTTGCACATTTGCTGTTGAATCCAGATGATTTGTGAATAGCAACTTGCAGCAGCAATGTATTCAGCTTCACATGTGATAGAGCAACGGAGGTCTACTTATTACACTGCCATGTGACTAACCGTCTACCAGAAACTGACATCCTGTAGATGTTGACTTGTAATTCATTTGCAACCGCCATAATCCGAGTCACTATACGCTGTAAGCTCAAAATTATCATCATGAGGATACCACAACCCAGTGTTGGAGTACCCTTCAGATAACAGAAATCCGTTTAACACCTATGAGATGGGTGACTTTCGCTTTGCCTAATATCTGGAACAAAGACCGTCGTATACATGATTCAGGACGAGATGTTGTAAGATACATAAGGGATCCAATCATTCCTCTATACATTGTAGCATCAACCAGATCACCATTTTCGTCGGGGTGCCACATCGTGGTTCGTGGCAAGTGGAGTTCCAGGAACTGAAGCATTCTCTATGTCAAACCGACTAAGAATGTCCCCTACATATTTAGTTTGATGCAGAAGATTCCTTTGGTGCTTGATCCACCTGTAATCCTAGGAAGAACTTCATCTCCCCATTGCACTCACTGCAAATTCTGCTTTCATGACAGATTCAAATTCTTTACATAACTCTTCATTTTATAACCGAATATTATGTCATCAACATAAATCTACTAGCTGTAAGTCGCCATCCTTTTCTTTGATGAATAGTGTGCAGTCAATAACTCCTCTATGAAAACTGTTTTTTCACCAAATGAGTTGAGAGTTTCTCATACCATGATCTCGGGCTTGATGGAGCCCGTAGAGAGCCTTATCAAGCTTGTAAACTCTGTCCCGATGATAAGGATCCTCAAATCCTTCGGGTTGACTGACATACACTATCTCACGATTTCACCATGAAGGAACGCACTCTTGACATCTAGTTGATAAACTTTATCTTCATGTAAGATGCATAGGCTAGGAAGAACGGATTGCTTCCATTCTAGCCACAGGTGCAAAAACTTCATTGTAATCATTCCTTCGACTTGTCTAAAGCTTAAACAACAATTTGAGCCTTGTTTCTAATTATGACCCCTTGACATCTTTCTTGCACTTCAAGACCCATTTAGTGCCAATTACCTTAGCACCTTTTGGTCTATCCAACAGTGTCCATACTCCTAGCTTCTTGAATTGAAAGAGTTCTTCTTGCATGGTACTAACCATGCCTCATCGTTTAAGGCTTCACTTACATATTTTGGCTCGAATTGAGACACAAAACATTGATAAGCACCATCGTGAAGATAGCCTTTTTCCATGACTAAGGCATAATTAGCTGGTATAGCTGATTTCGTGGTTGTATTCCCGATTGGACATCCCCTATGATGTTTCCCAGAGGATGATAAACATGTAGCCAAGATCAAGAGTGGTGGGAACAACTACTTCTTGATCTAGATTTTGAATACATGGTTCAGTATCTGTAGTCGTTGGAGTGTGAGGTTCTGACGTATCAGAGGCATCAATATCTGATGTTGGTGTACTTTCAGTAGCAGGAACCTATTCCTTCTGATCCACCTGATCAGTCTCAGCTTCTTTATCATCAGAGGAGGAGTCGCTTACCACAAGTGCTCCCCCTAAAGGACTAGAAGATTCACCTTGTGAAACTGATGTTGTCAAGTCCAGTGATGGTGTGTTTAAGACATCGTCCGTCATTCTGGTTGATAACTCATCATTAGGAAGGGAGAGAGGGATGTTGAAGGACATAAAGAATCCATCATAGTCAAAGAAGAAAGCGGGTCCCTTTCCAGCAGGGGGTGGTGTATCTTTGAACGTCAACGTTGCACCAACTTTACCTGACTTGTTGAGTTGTTATAAACTCTCTTGTTCGGTATATTGTATCCAAGAAAAATCCCTTCTTCAGCCTTCTCACTGAACTTCCCTGACTGAGTGTTCTTCAGCAGTGTACATGGTGCACCAAATGGTTCGAAGTACTCCAGATTAGGTTTACATCACTGAATCAACATCATAGAATGTTTTACCATACCGTTTGACCAGCAAGACTCAATTGAGGGTGTAACATGCATTGGCAACTGCCTCGTTCCGAAATTGGATGGGCATTTTGAGTCGGCTAGCATCGTTCTTGCTGTCTCTATCAAGCTCCTATTCTTTCGTTCAGCAACTCCGTTCATTTGTGGAGTGTAGGCAGATGTGAACTGGTGTACAATTCCTTTCTCTTGTAGAACGCCTCCATCCACTGGTTCTTGAACTCCGTGCCATTATCTAATCGAATCTGTCTCACTTTTAGCTTGTAGAGTGATTCCAATGTAGTTACCAGTTGTTTGAAAGATTCAAATGTCTTTGATTTGGATTTCAGAAACATTACCCAAAGCTTGAGTAATCATCAGTGACTGCATAACAGTACAAATCACCAGTGATGCTCTTGGTACCGACATGACCAAACAGATCCATGTGCCGAAGCTCGAGCGGCAGGTCAATGGAATTTACTTTATTTGCCTTGTGAGACTTCTTTGTCTGCTTACCTTTCTTGCACGCTACACAAAAATCCGAAAGTTGAAAATTCTTGACATTTACTCCATTCACTAAATCGTTCTGGATCATGATTCATGTTCCGTGGATTGATGTGTCCCATTCTCCTATGCTAGGAGATTGAGTCCCTCTCTGTTGCCTTTGACAAGAAGCATTGAACTTAATGGTCGGTTGTGGAGGCTTTTCATAGATCCAAGACATATAAGTCATTATATCTTGAAGCTGACCTTAAGATTTGGTCCTCCAGGAGAATGTAGTCCTTCTTCAATACGTAGCACTTCTTGTTGTCAAAAACAACTTTGAATCCTTTGTCACATATCTAGGATACTGAAAGCAAGTTATTATGTAGTTGTTGAACGTAGTTGACCTTATCAAACTTCACTTCTGGTTGTCCCACTTCGCCTTGAGCGGTGATGTATTCTCCTTTATTTCCAGCAAATGATACATCTCCCCCTTTAATTTGTTTGACATTGAAAAGGAGAGAAAAGTTCCCGGGCATGTGCTAGACACCCCAGTATACACAATCCAGGTATTTGTGATAGCACTGTAACGGACACCCTGCACATTCAAAGAAAATTATCAGTTTAGGTTTGGGACCAAGCCTTAACTAGCTTGAGTGACCCAAAGGAATCACATCAGAAACTCAACCCACTATCCATTTGAAGGGGAGGGCATATCATTCTTTTTATTGTTCTTATTATCAGACAATGGACTTGACTTTTCTTTCCATAAGCCAGTTTTGTGTAAGGCCTGTTTGTGATAAATAGACGATTGGCTTACACTTTGAACTTTAGGTTCATTAAGTCTTTTTGGTGGAGTAATAGAACTCCTTTTAAAAGAACTTGGTTTGGTATCATAAAGTTTAATTTTTTGTCTGGGAGTCTAATAATAAGGACAGTTAGAAGAATATGCCGTCTCTTTCCATAACTATAACATGATCTTCCTTCTACATGTTGAGGAAAGTGTTTATGTGGGGTTGAGTGTGATAAAGTTGTGACATGAGTCTGGTTGGATTTACTCACTTCTCGTTTAGATGTATCGCCTTTATTAACAAAATTAATTGTTTTAACGTTTTAACACCTTTAACATGCCCTTTGCTTGGACTTTGATGACTAGCATCTGTGTGGTTAACTGGTTTAGTCAGTTTGGGTTCTGAAATAGACGTTGGTGAACCTGACCTTACACTAACCCTTTTAAATGCATCATCTAAATTCTCAACAGGCATCTTGCCTTTTGATTTCAAAGTAGCCTCCTTCTGTTTAGTGATAGATTTCACCGGTTTACCCGTGGAATTAGGATCACTAACCAGATGAGTGGACACCACATGATCCTTAATTGGGTTGTATTTAACATGATCTCATGTGGTGGTGGAACTATTTTTTAACCCAACCCTTCCCCATTATTTCATTCTTTCACTAAGTGTTGAACTAGGTGAGAAGAACTGGTCCAACTGTGCCGTTTTTGTTTTAAAGAATTTACTTCGACTTCTAAAACTGCTTTTTCTTTCTTTGTTTCTTCCAAAGAATTCAAATAAAATTTTATATCATTAGATTGATTAAAAGCAAAAACCTCAGTTTCCTTTAGTTGTTTACCTAAAAGTTCTATTTTTTCTTTATTACTGCACTCATTTTGTTTTAAAATACGATTAGCTTCTGTGCACAGTTGTAAATCATTTACTATGCTATCTTTGTGGTCTAATAACCTAGCAGATTTCAAATTAATGCTTTCTCTAAATTTGTTACATTCAATACAAGCATGATTTTCAAAAATTTGGTCTTTCGTACTTACCTGTGAAGAATCAGTTGAATCAGCTATTAATGTAGAGTTAGACTCTTCGAATGCTGGAGATTCTGAACATGTCTTTCTGAGTTCTTCTTCAATCAGGTGATTTACCACATTCACAGCTTATTCATTATCTGACATTACTTGTTCAACTGTGATTTCGCCTTCACTCGCCGAGCCATCATCCGATCCCTCGACACAGGCAATGTTTGATTCACCCGGAGACACCAAACTGAAGGTCCAATCATGTCCTTCATCACCTTGAGCAGTCAACGCCTTTGTCTCTTTGCTTGAAGAGGTAGCTCCACTCATGGATTTGTCTTGATGGTTGAAGGTTGAGAATGGATTTTTGTTACCTGTTTTCTTGGCTTTACACATTCATGTTTGAAATGCCCCTTTTTACCACAGTTAAAGCAGGTAACTTTAGTTTTGTCGAAACAAAAGGCTGTGTCTTTTGTGGCTACCAAATTAAGTCTTGTCATTTTCACAAAATTTTTCGCCATTCTGGCAGCACTAGCCAACGCCCACATAATATCCATTCTCTCTAATTTATTTTCGTCCACTTGCTCGTAATCTTCATCTGCAAGATGGCAATTTCCAATCTTCCCTGCAACTAGACCATCATAGAAATGGACAACAGCTGCTAGAAGATCCATGTGCTCCTTTGCAACTTCCACAGTGATATTTTCGAGATTCTCGGTCTTCAACTTAGTAGCATTGGCTTCAGACAATATATATTGGGTAGGAGATGACCCTGACGTTTCTGGTCCTGAAGCGGTGGTTTGGGAAGGAGCTGCTAAACTAGACACAAAGGCAGTTTGAAGTGGTGCTCCTGAACTGGTTGGAGTGGGAGATAAGTTATAAAGTGGAGGATTCTGGTCGTAAGATCCTTTCTGTGACCTATACTTCATCCTCAGTTCCACCACCCTTAATTTTAGGATGAAGTCATTTATGTTTAATTTTGCAAGAATATTGTTCTGTCTTAGATTAGACACAAACGAGTCCCATTTCTCCGGCAAACCGTCAGCAAAGCTTGACACTTTATCTTCCATAGACGTGGTCATCCCATGAGTGTACACCTCATTCATCAGATGGTAGAATTTGTCGATAATATCATCCAAGCTTTCTTTCCCTATTGTAGAAGTTATCAAACTCCTTCTTAAGAGCCTTTGCCTTCAATGCCTTTAACGTTGCATTCCCATCATACCTTTTCTCCAAAGCTTCCCATAGATTTTTCGCCTGTTGTTCTCAGAAAACTGATGAAAGATATCTTTCGGTATCGACTGAGTCAACACGGTATACACCTTCTTTTCAGCATTGTACTTAGCTTTTTGACTGTCAGTCATACCTCCCAAAGTTAGCTTAACACCATCAGCACCGACTGGCATACTATAACTTGTCTCAATGGATTCCCAAAGATTGGGATTGACTCCATTTAGATAGATCTCGAATCGCTATTTCCATTGTGGGTAATCATCTAACGGTATAAGTTTTGGTGGTTTATTCTGATTCCCAATTTCATTTTCCAGAAGTAGAAGATTCTGGATGCGAGAGTCTCTTCCGGAAGTAAAAAAAGAGAACTGATCTTCAATCTCTATAGACTTTGAACTTTAAAACTAGACTGGCTCACTCGTGCGAATGGACTTATACGAATGCATCACTCATGCGAATGAGGGGCGCGAATGAATTCAATCGTGCCATTGGATTTAGCCATACATATGGATTGTGTGATTGGAGACAAGCGAATGGGGTTGTTTAGTCGTACGAATGAGTGAGCGATTGAGTTCAATCGTGCGAATGGGATGTGTGATTGAGTTCAGTCGTGCTATTGAGCCAATCATGTGACCGAAGGCTGCTGTTTTTGCAAAATCGAAGGGTTTTGACACTTTGACATAAAAACTCGATTTTTCAAGAACCCTAATCTGCCGTATTTCAAAAAACGTAAACTTTGAGACCTAGAGACGTCGAAAACATTGTTTTACTAAAAAATGTGACTCTTTTGAATGAAAAACGTGATTTTTACACCAAAACTAATCGAATCACACACAAAATCAAGAGCCAAAGCTCTGATACCACTTGTTAGGACCGAGTACGTATAGGGTACTACTGATAATGCGTGAAACCAAATCAAATAGTGCGGAATCCTATTTGATTGGCGATCCAATCAGTGAGCACGCAATCCCGATCAATCTAACGATTAAATATATGTTATGAACGAGTAGAAGAAGATCATATGCGAACTATGAACATGGAACAGGCTTTCTGGACGTTCTAGACCGCTAGATTATGAGTATGTGTCAAAAGTCTTTAAGTGTTTCGTATTTCTTTTTTTTCACAAATTAAGTAGTATTTATAGGTTAGGGTTTTCCAATCGTATGACTAAACCATTAGCATGGTTCAGTCGTGCGACTGAATCATGCGATTGATCCATACGCACGACTGAAGGTTCAGTCGTGCGACTGAGTCAATCTTATGTCTCAATCGTGCGACTGATCTAGTCTCCTGGTTCAGTCGTGTGACTGGTCCATTAGCATGAGGTATTTATGCATATGGTCCATTAGCATGGTCCATTAGCATGGTCCATTTGCATGAAGACTCATACAACTAAGATTGAACACATTCTCAATCATTATCGACTAAGAACTATGCATAAAAACCTCAAACCTATATAGTAAGTTTATTATACTTTAACACACAATCATACAATAAAATATTAGACATTATAAACATCAATCACATATTACATTTTATTCAACTCATTCATTACATATGTGTAATACATGACAGACTTTTACATTAAGCACATAAACTAGGGACATATGTATCAACAATAGTGATGGTTGTAGAGTACATAAGAAATCTTGGATGTCAAGAGTCAAATGTGATGTTCTAAATAATAAAAAAAACAACAACTTGAGGTCATAATTCATTACAAGAAGTTAGGATGTTTAGATAATGCTAAAAAGCGAAAGGTAGATTGAAAAAGGATTAATACATCAATTTTAGATTCTGGACAGAATGTTTGGTATGTGTTTGAACAGGTTTTAAAAATAGCAAACGGTTTTATAAAATTATAAACATTTATACTTGACTAGTTCAAAGTCTCCTGGAAAACTTTCATTCATAAACGTTTTTATGAAAGATCATTAAATAGGTCAAAACAGCAGCATAAGACAGAAGATGCTGAAATACACACGTATCTTGTGAAGGTTATTGTTGAGTCGTCCGATTGAGTTTGAAGACGTATTAACTATCATTAAAAAGGTAATTCAGTGAGATTAATATTAGAGTTTGACTCAAATTTAGTTTGTTATGATAAAGTTATGGTTGGTTGAATCAGATTATATTCTGCCAAAATTATAGTAAGGCACTTATGTGCACTTTTAAAATCGTTAAAGAATGAAACGGGTTAGAACAAATTTATGTTGATATATGATATATTAGACTTCATTTGAGTTATATAAAAATATTCCAAGACTTCAGCATAGCCATCACTTAAGGCGATAATCTTGTAGAATAACCGAATGTGGCGGCATTACTTTAGCTTGATTTAAGAATGTTAGTGATTGTTATAAGGTTAGTGAATGTTAGAAGATTAATTATCAAATGATAATGATTAAACTAAAAGAGATTTAGTAGAAGAAATAATAAAAGTAAGAACATAAAGTTATAAGATTAATCGGATGTTAGGATGATTAAATAATATATAAATGCATAATATAAAAGAAATATAAGGTTACCTTAGTATTTGAAACTTTTTGAAATTACTTTTAAAAGAAAATTCTTGAAATTGATTACAACCAAGGATGATTAAAGGTTTGTGTGAGAGATTTTTAGAGAATGAGCAAATGAAAAGTGAGGCCTAAGCCTTGCTTTTATATTTGAGGTTAGGAGGAGGTTATGAATAATATTCATGGTGAGTTACAAGTCTTTTAAAAAGGTGTTATGTTTTTGAAATAAATATAAGATTAAATAAAATTAATAGATAAAAGAATAATTACAATTTAAACTTTTAATTATTAAAACCTTAATTTTAATTTAATCAACTTATTTCCTTATAAAATCTTTATAACTTTTATAAAACTTGTAACTTTATAATTTAATTATTTATTTTAAATAATTAAAATTCTTAATTACTAATAAAACTTTATAAGTTTATTAAAATTCATTTTATAACTTTATAAGTTTTAATAAGTCTTTTCCATTTAGTTATTTATTGTAAAATGATTATAAACTTTATAATTTTATGAAAAATAATAATTTATAAATCACTAAATTATTATAAGTTGTTTAAATAATAAATTAAACAAACTAGTTCACAATATCATTTAAACTACACGTCTAATACATATAATCATTAATATAAAAATTAAGTTAAATAAAGAAATTCATATCGTATGAAAGTTCAATTTTAGTTCGGGTTCGGGTTAATAGCTTGAAAATGGCGGATGTACAGTCTTCCCTACTTTAAGAAATTTCGTCTCGAAATTTAATCACAAATAGACTAATTTCAAGGATATGAGAAGACTTGGATTTCATTTCACATTTACAAGTGAACACTTGGAAGCGTTTAAACTCAACAAGTTTATTATGACTTATGATACGCTTAAGTTTGTTAAGTTTGATAATTCATGATTTCATGTGTTTCTTGACAAAGTGTGTAAGGTCATTAATTTAGAATTTTTAGTTGATAACTTTTGTATTTTAGATAGTTCAAGACGATTAAGAAGGTATTGTCATAAGCGAAGCACTAAGTATTAGTTTGATACGAGACTCGACTTAACGAATAGAAGAAATATTTTTAAGACACTTTCGGATGAGATACGAATCATAGGAGCTTCTCAAAGCAAAAGACTTCGACATGGTTCTTAGATGACCGATTCTTGTTTATTATATTATTGAGGTTTCAAAGTTTCATTAGTGTAACGTTGATACAAGAATCGTGTTTGTTAAGATTAATGGATTCAGTTCAGAATATCAGTATCATTGAAATAAGGTTTCAAAATAAGTACGTGTTTGAGGGGAAAATGTTTAGAGAGATTATTAGAGTCATTAAGAGAAATGGGATAATGAGTTTTAAGATTCAGGAGGACAAAATCAATGATGAAACGATAACAACAAGATGCTTCAAGTGTAATGTTTGGGTTACAAACCAAAGCAATACGTTGACTTATCAAAGTATTAGGTCAACTACAACCTTAATGAAGACATGTGTACCTATAAGCGGACACTCACCCCAAGGGTCCTAGGTAAGGTAAACGGATCCATCGGTTGATTTGGATTTATATGAATACCTTGCCTAGACAGAACACCTCGAGATACAAGCATCACGCTCTTCCAGCATTACATGTTTCAAGTTGTATGACACAGACTTTGACGAGACTTGAAACCATGAATAACGATTCAAAGCTCATTTTGAAAACCATTTGATTTAGGCACATAATGCCTTGGAATATGATTTAATGTTTGTGTGTGCATTGATAAGATTTAAAGTATAAGAATAAGCACATAAGGCATATAATCATATAATCAAGTATAAACACATAAGGCACATAAAATCCTATCTAAGCATATAAAATACATGAGAGGATTCATGTGTAAGGGTACCTAGTTATAGTCTAGGTCATTCCATTTCTAATAACCTAATTCCCTATAATCATGGATCTGATACCAATCTGTCACACCCCGACCAACGGCGGAATCATCGAGGCGGATGAATGTGAACGATTGTTCATAGCACATGGAACTAAATAAGTTCAAATAATATTAAATATCATTTTCATTGAATATTACAAGATAGTTAAATTATTACAATATAAACAAGATATAAACAACATCATAACATTTTCAATTAACTAAGTCCAAGCCTATATGAGCACGAAAAGATCCTCAAGTATCAAACCTAAAAACATATTAAAAATAAAGGGTCAACTTTGAAAGTTGGTGAGTTTCATGGTTAAACATACATACATACATAAATAATATATATATATATTATATATATAATATATATATAAGGACAAGGAAATAACTTCATGCTAGTTCAAGTATATGTAGATGACATCATTTTTGGTTCGACTAATCCAAGGCTCTGCAAAGACTTTGAGAAGCTGATGAATGATAGATTTGAAATGAGCTCCACGGTGGAACTCAATTCGTTTTTGGGAAATTCAAGAAGCAAGTTGAAGATGGCATCTTCATAAGTCAGTCAAACTATGTTTAGGACATACTTAAAAGGTCAACATGACTAATTGTAAGATTACTAAGACCCCATAGCAAGAAACCACTCCCTTCCTGATCTTAAGGGGAGTGTGTGGAATACACCTTTACAAGGCTATGATTGGTCTCTTATGTATCTTACAGCTAGCATGCCTGATATCATGTTTGTCACATGTATTTGTGCAAGATATCAAGCCAATCCCAAGATGTCACATCTTATCACTGGCAAGATAATTCTAAGATACCTCAAAGGTCCCTCAACATTGGCCTCTAATATCCCAAGAACTCTTACTTCAATCTGTATGTATATACAGATATTGATTATTGTGGCTGCAATATGAATGCAAAGTCTACATCTGGGGCATGTCAGTTTCTTGGTGGCAGGGTTGTCCTCATGGCAATACAAGAAACAATCGTGTCTCTTCATCAACTGCTGAAGCTAATACATTGTTGCTGCAAGTTGCTATGCTCAAGGTTTTTGGATTCAAAATCAGATGCTTGACTATGGATTAAACTCAAGGAGACTCCCATTCACATAGACAACAATAGTGCTATATCTATCACTGAAAATCCAGTGCAGCACTCCAGGACAAAACCCATCAATATCATATCATTTGATAAGAGATAACGTTGAAAATGGATTAATTAAACTAGTCAAAGTTAACACAAATGACAATATGTTGATATGTTCCCAAATCCTTTGATGAACAGAGACTTAAGTATCTTATATCAGCTATTGGGATGATTAATCTTGAGTAGCTTTTTTAGTAAACTAATTCATATGTTATTCTTAAAATCTGTGTGTCCTAAGTTGTCTATTTCATCACCTTCGTAAAGCTCTTGTTTCTCTTGATGAAAATCTTTTTAGAAGAACTTTCCTAGATTTTTTAAAAATCTTGATGCTTTAAATCCTTCGGAAGATATAAATTTTATCTTGGGAAGAAACTTATGCCTTTATAACAATTATTGCCGAAGTAAATCGCCTTCGGAAGAAATGTCTGAAATCTCTTCCGAAGCTTAAAATTTCTCTTAGGCACTTACATGTTTTCAAAGACAATTTTTTTTCGAAGCAATTAACTCTCGAGAGCTTTATTCTAACTGAATAAAACTTTTAAGTATTATTCTCTTCCGAATTTTCAAAAAACTCTCAGAAATTCTTCCCGAAGTCATTTTGGTTTCGGAAGCTCTTTCTCACAAACTTCCGAAGGACAATTTACCTTCGTAAGATATTCGAATTTCAAGAAAACTACTTTTGGAGCAAAAAGCAAACTTTTTTTTCAGAGGTGGGACCGACATCCAGATTTCAAAGTTTTTCCTCTTTCATTAACTTTGTCTTAAATAATTTTCACATAAAACCCAACGGTTTCCCCCTCTTTCTATCATCTTCGTCTTTCCTCCAAACCTAAATTCCCAAATTCTCTCTGGCAACACAAGCTAGTGTTAACCCACCCTTTACATCTCAACCACCAAAAGCCACAATCACCCTCACTACCAAAGAAGATCCAAACGAACCCCTGCACAAGCTATCAGTCTATGCAGGCCCTCATATCACTACCCACACAAGAAAAGTGGAATCTAGAGCTCTCACTTCTCTTGAGGAGCAACACTCCATATCCCTTCAACTATCGATCCTGAGGTTCCTCATGCTCAAGCTGATGAGCTCACAAGCCCTTCAGCCTTAAGCCTTCATTTTGAGTCTCTGCACTCAGAAGAACAACCTTCAGGGGACAGCTACCATCCCTAACCTTTAGACTTAAACTGACCAATTCCCAACCTTGACTTCTAAACTGATGAAGACTTAGGCTTCAGTGAGTATCATGAGTCTCTCTATTCCTCCCCTACTAGAAGAGAGATGAGTGCACCTGAATCTCCTATGTCTAGCCTACATCAGTCACCTATCATTGAGATTGATACTTTTTAACCTGTTAAGGATATCCACATGGAAGAGGCTCTCACTTCAGCAAGTGATTACATTATTTAGACCTTAACCATAACATAACATAACATAACACAACATAACATAACATAACATAACATAACATAACATAACATAACATAACATAACATAACATAACATAACATAACATAACATACTAACATAACATAACATAACATAACATAACATAACTAACATAACATAACATAACATACATAACATAACTAACATACATAACATAACATAACATAACATAACATAACTACATAACATAACATAACATAACATACATACATAACATAACATAACATAACATAACATAACATAACATAACATAACATAACATAACATAACATAACATAACATAACATAACATAACATAACATAACATAACATAACATAACAAACAAATAACATAACATAACATAACATAACATAACATAACATAACATACATAACATAACAAACATAACATAACATAACATAACATAACATAACATAACATAACATAACATAACATAACATAACATAACATAACATAACATAACATAACATAACATAACATAACATAACATAACATAACATAACATAACATAACATAACATAACATAACATAACATACATAACATAACATAACATAACATACATAACATAACATAACTAACATAACATAACATAACATAACATAACATAACATAACATAACATAACATAACATAACATAACATAACATAACATAACATAACATAACCTAACATAACATAACATAACATAACATAACATAACAACATAACATAACATAACAAACATAACATAACATAACAACAAACATAACATAACATAACATAACATAACATAACATAACTACATACATAACTAACATAACATAACATAACATAACATAACATAACATAACATAACATAACATAACATAACATAACATAACATAACATAACATAACATACATAACATAACATAACATAACATAACATAACATAACATAACATAACATAACATAACATAACATAACATAACATAACATAACATAAAAACATAACATAACATAACATAACATACATAACATAACATAACATAACATAACATAACATAACATAACATAACATAACATAACATAACATAACATAACATAACATAACAACATAACATACATAACATAACATAACATAAAATAACATAACATAACATAACATAACATAACAACATAACATAACATAACATAACATAACATAACATAACATAACATAACATAACATAACATAACATAACAAACATAACATAACATAACATAACATAACATAACATAACATAACATAACATAAAATACATAACATAACATAACATAACATAACATAACATAACATAACATAACATAACATAACATAACATAACATAACATAACATAACATAACATACATAACAACATAACATAACATAACATAACATAACATAACATAACATAACATAACATAACATAACATAACATAACATAACATAACATAACATAACATAACATAACATAAAATAACATAACATAACATAACAACATAACATAACAAAACATAACATAACATAACATAACATAACATACATAACATAACATAACATAACATAACATAACATAACATACACATAACATAACATAACTAACATAACATAACATAACATAAAATAACATAACATAACATAACATAACATAACATAACATAACATAACATAACATAACATAACATAACTAACATAACATAACATAACATAACATAACATAACATAACATAACATAACATAACATAACATAATAACATAACATAACATAACATAACATAACATAACATAACAAACATAACATAACATACATAACATAACATAACATAACATAACATAACATAACATAACATAACATAACATAAAATAACATAACATACATACATAAATAACATAACAAACATAACATAACATAACATAAAATAACATAAAATAACATAACATAACATAACATAACATAACATAACATAACATACATAACAAACATAACATAACATAACATAACATAACATAACATAAAAAATAACATACATAACATAACATAACATAACATACATAACATAAACATAACATAACATAACATAACATAACATAACATAACATAACATAACATAACATACATAACATACATAACATAACATAACATAACATAAATAACATAACATACATAACATAACATAACATAACATAACATAACATAACTAACATAACATAAAATAACATAAAATAACATAAAATAACATAACATAACATAACATAACATAACATAAAATAACATAACATAACATAACATAACATAACATACATAACATAAAATAACATAACATAACATAACATAACATAACATAACATAACATAACCACATAACATAACACAACATAAATAACACAACATAACATAACACAACATAACATAACACAACATAACATAACACAACATAACATAACACAACATAACATAACACAACATAAATAACACAACATAACATAACACAACATAACAAACACAACATAACATAACACAACATAACATAACACAACATAACTAACACAACATAACATAACACAACATAACATAACACAACATAACATAACACAACATAACATAACACAACATAACATAACACAACATAACATAACACAACATAACATAACACAACATAACATAACACAACATAACATAACACAACATAACATAAAAACACAACATAACACAACACAACATAACACAACAACATAACACAACACAACAAACATAACACAACATACATAACATAACAACAAACATAACACAACATAACACACACAACATAACACAACAACATAACACAACACACATAACACAACACAACATAACACAACACAACATAACACAACATAACACAACACAACACAACATAACACAACACAACATAACACAACACAACATAACACAACACAACATAACAAACACACATAACATAACACATAACATAACACAACATAACATAACACAACTAACATAACACAACATAACATAACACAACATAACATAACACAACATAACATAACATAACACAAATAACATAACACAACATAAATAACACAACATAACATAACACAACATAACATAACACAACATAACATAACAACAAACATAACACAACAAACATAACACAACATAACATAACATAACAACAACATAACACAACATAACACAACAAAATAACACAACACAACATAACATAACATAACATAACATAACATAACATAACATAACATAACATAACATAACATAACATAACATAAAATAACATAACATAACATAACATAACATAACAAATAACATAACATAACATAACATAACATAACATAACATAACATACATAACATAACATAACATAACATACATAACATAACATAACATAACATAACATACAATACAATACAATACAATACATACAATACCAATACAATACAATACAATACAATACATACATACAATACATACAATACATACAATACAATACAATACAATACAATACAATACAATACAGACATACAATACAATACAATACAATACAATACAATACAATACAATACAATACAATACAATACCAACAATACAATACAATACAATACAATACAATACAATACAATACAATACAATACAATACAATACAATACAATACAATACAATACAATACAATAAATACAATACAATACATACAATACAATACAATACAATACAATACAATACAATACAATACAATACAATACAATACAATACAACAATACAATACAATACAATACAATACAATACTACAATACAATACAATACAATACAATACAATACAATACAATACAATACAATACAATACAATACAATACAATACAATACAATACAATACATA